>JARQOD010002730.1:36936-73845 GCA_033576555.1 Oophaga sylvatica | reverse complement strand
CCTGGCTGACCTGAAGTGAAAGTGGAAAGCAATCAATTAAGCTTTCCACTTCCTCTCCTGTCAGCCAGGAGAGGAGCTCATTCATTTGGGGGTTTACTGTGAGGCTGCAGCATTAGCTGCGGTCCCTGCAGTAAACATTAACCCTTTCTGAAGGATTACACCGTGGGACCTGACTGTGCATGGGATAGGTAAGAATAATTTTGCTTTATTATTTTATTTTTATTACAGGAAATGGTTTTAGCAGGTAAATAAAATATGGTCAAAAACTGTGTGATTATTTCATTAAACTTCTTTTTTATTAAAGTGTGTGTGTTTGATTTTTCTTTCATACAATAGGATTAATAATTGATAGTTGTCTAATTGACAGCTCTCAATTATTAACCTGGCTTAAAGTGACCTTTCAATTGCAAGGTCATTTTAACCCCTTATTAACCCATTCGCCACCGCTACAGGGCTATGGGAATAGACGGGCAAAGTGCCAGAAAGGGCGAATCTAATTATAGATTTGTCTTTTCTGGGGTGTCTGGGGGCAGATGTTAGTAGCCAGGGGGGCCAAAAATAATGGTCCCTCTCTGGGCTATTATTATCTGCCCCATTCGCTGGCTTTGTCTGGCTGGTTGCGAAAATAGGGCGGGAGCCCACGCATTTTTTTTAAACAATTTTACACCTCATATATATATATATATATATACATGTCATTGAATTTGTGACACATATATATATATTTATAGTTCATACACTTCTACATAGTATAATAGCCGCTAATTCAATTGCCGGCTTTTGTGAAAATGCAGAACCCGACATGAAATGACACTTGGTGTACATAGAGTTAACCATGTCTTTTCATGTCCTTTGCTATCTGATTTGCACAAACAATTACATCAGTCTATGTGTGCAAAATTTCACACCTGTAGGGGTTAATTAAAGGTGTAAATTCGTAGCAAAAAAGTCAGTTTTTTTTACAACGAATTTACACCTTTAATTAACCCCTACAGGTGTGAAATTTTGCACACATAGACTGATGTAATTGTTTGTGCAAATCAGATTGCAAACGACATGAAAAGACATGGTTAACCCTATGTACACCAAGTGTCATTTCATGTCGGGTGCTTCTGTCTTTTCACAGAAGCCGGTTTTACCCGGCAATTGAATCAGAGGATATTTTACTATGTAGAAGTGTATAAACTATACATATATGTATATATATATGTCACAATGACATGTATATATATATATGTATTCTATGTGTGTATATTTAGTGTTTACAAGGAAATAAAGGTTTTTTTAGTTGCGATATTTTGTTCCCATAGACTTACATTGGACTTCCGGTATCGGAATCGGATATCGACGATATTTAGTGATATCGGCGATACCATTTCGATACGATATTTTTAGATATCGAGCAGTATCGCTCAACACTACAAATGAGATATCCATAAATTTCCACTTGCTCCTGAGTCGATCATAGCAGAGCTAGACACCCAGACTGAGTCCACCCAGAGTTTGATGGAAAGGAAGCAATGAGAATTATTTCTTTTACAACTCAGCTGGGACACGCTGAGGAAACTTGAAAAATTGCAGCGTTTATACCATCATTGTCCCCAGAACTAACAGAGTTTAAGTCCGAAAAATCAAGATGTCTTGCAGCAGATCTCTCTGGAGCCTGAGGCTCGGACATGACAGAGCTCCCTTGCAACACTCACAGTGAATGACTGCTGCAGTAGTCTTACGAGAACGGCTGGGGCAGTTTATAATGAAGTGCCCTGACTTACCACAGTAAAAACATAGATTTTTCTTTATACGATGTTCTTTGCTTGCATCACTAACCCGTCTTTGTAAAGAGTCCACCTGCATGGGTTCAGGTTCTGGTTCCCTTGTGATCCTACTCAAAGGATCCTTAGATGAGGAGGGAGGTAGGAAAAGGTTAGTGCGATTATTTTCGAACCATCTCTCTTGTCTGCATTCAGTCAGACGAGCATCAATACGGATACAATAGTTAATAAAGTCACCTAACGCAGTGGGAGGGTCGGCACGAGCAAGTTCATCCTTAATCAGTGGAGACAACCCTTTCCGAAAAATAGATTTTTTGGCGGAAGTGTCCCAAGTGGTATCAAGAGCCCATCTCCTGAAATCCAAGGCATATTCGGCTACTGAACGCTTACCTTGGCGCAAAGTTAACATGGCTGCTTCAGCTGTTGCACCTCGATTGGGGTCATCAAACACCTGCCCCATGGCTGAAATAAAAGCATCAAGGTGATTCAAACAATCATCCTCAGTCTCAATCAGAGGGTTTGCCCACATCAAAGCCTTATTGGTAAGCAACATGATTATAGTAAGCACTTTGGATCGTTCAGTGGGAAATTGTGAAGCATGTGCAGAGAAAAATAGATTGCATTGGTTAATAAATCCCCTGAATTTCTCACGTTCACCGCCAAAACGAAAAGGAGGTAACTTGGGGATCCCAGAACTCGGGGTTATGGCAGGAGCCTGGACTCGTTCCTCTAGAGCCCCAATCCTGGCTCGTAATTCCTGAGTAGTTTGTCCAAACACTTGCAAATTATGATTAGTGAGGTCCTGTAGGCTTGCAAAACGGGTCTTTATAGTCTGTATATCTGCAAGGATTGTATCAGTCACACCGCAAAGCTCCTTTATGCGGGCCTCCATCTTCCAGATCTTTTAAGGCCAAAGTGCTGGAAGGAGAAGAGGAAAGGAAAAAAAAAAAAAAAACAATAGTGTTTACCTGTGGTAACACTCCAGAGTAACATTTAAGGGAATGCGCTCACCTGGAATGGTTGTGAGAAGTCACAACCACTGTCATCACAGAAGGTATTAAACGGACATCTGATATCCACAATCACAGCAGACACGGCTTTCCCAGACCCAGCAGACACTAAACATTGGCTCCTGAATCTTGTCATGTATAGTGTACAGTTCCTATAGCGTCTTGTGCTTGGGTGCGAGGAAAACACATGAGACATAGGTTGATATGAAATGACTTGTATTACTTCATACAAGCATGCAGAAAAGGTCACACAGTTTGCAGAAACAGAGGCAGGAGAACACAGCAGGCCAGAGTAACTTCAAGCTCTACAAAAACTCTCCAAGCAGGTTCAGGATCTCTTCTCTGTACCGTAATTCCTCTGCAAACATGGATTCACCAGACAGCAGGTTTCCAAAGTCCAAAAGTGTTCCAAAGTTCCTCAGTAGGAAATAGCTGGAGTCCAAAATCCTAGGTTTCCAGGAATCAGGTCACAGGCTGACTGAGGCTTGATTCAGGAGCACTGATTGTTCAGCTGAGGCTGCTTAATAAGCAAGAGGGAGAGAATCAGGGCGGGAACATGAAAACTGGAAACTCCATATTAACTGAGGGCAAGAGCTGCAGAAAGACAGAAAGCAAAATGGCCGACGGAAAACTGAGTTTCAAGGAACATGTCAAAAGAGACAAAGAACCTTACAATGGAATGATGATGCTTTGGCAGCCCTTTTTCAGAAGGGGCTGTCAGAGAATGTAAAAGATGTTATGGTGGGTTTCCCTGCTCCCTCTGGTCTCAATGATTCTATGTCATTAGCGATTCAAATTGGCAGACGTTTGCGTGAGTGTAGAGGTATGCGTGGAATAGTGTTGCCTTGTGAGCCAGCTTCTGAACCCATGCAGTGTGATAGAGTGGCTTCTGGGGCACAGAATCATGAGTTTCGAAAACACAATGGGTTATGTTTCTATTGTGGTGACGCCTCTCATGCTATTTCTGTCTGCCCTAAGCGGGGAAGACGTTTTGCATGCTCAGTTGTCTTGGGTAGTGTTCAGACTAAATTTCTGTTGACTGTTACCCTGATTTGCTCCCTGTCCACATTTTCTGCTCAGGCTTTTGTTGATTCGGGAGCAGCTATTAACCTGATGGATTTTGATTTTGCCAAACATTGTGGGTTTCCCTTGATACCCCTAGGAAGTCTATTCCCCTACTGGGGATTGATTCTAACCCCTTTGGCTGAGAATAAACCCCAGTTTTCTACTCAGGTGATAATGAGGGTTGATCCTGATCATCAGGAGAGTTGCAAATTTTTGGTACTGTATAATCTGCATGACATTATTGTACTAGGCTTCCCTTGGTTGCAGTCTCATAATCCTGTTTTGGATTGGAAAGCTGTGTCTGTAACCAGTTGGGGCTGCCAATGTGTTAATGCCAAACTCCTGTTTTTTCTGCCTCTCCCCAGTCTCAGGATGTTCCTGACTTTTTGACTGATTTTTCTGATGTGTGTAGCGAAAGTAAATCTGCATCCTTGCCCCCCCATAGGAGATATGACTGCGCTATTGAATTAGTGCCTGGTAGTAAATTCCCTAAAGGTCGCCTTTTAACTTGTCTGTACCTGAACATGACGCTATGCGGTCTTATATCAAGGAGTCATTGGAGAAGGGTCATATCAGACCATCCTCTTCACCCTTGGGTGCCGGTTTTTTCTTTGTGGCCAAAAAGGATGGTTCATTAAGGCCGTGCATTGATTATCGTCTCTTGAGCAAGATCACTGTGAAATATCAATATCCGTTACCCTTGATTTCTGACCTGTTTTCCAGGGTGAAAAGTACTACTTGGTTTACCAAACTTGACCTCAGGGGTGCGTATAACCTTATTCGCATTAAGCACGGGGATGAATGGAAGACGGCGTTTAATACCCCAGAGGGGCATTTTGAGTACCTAGTGAAGCCCTTTGGTCTCACTAATGCTCCTTCCGTCTTCCAGTCCTTCATGAATGACATTTTCAGGGATTTTGTGGATAAATTTCTGATTGTTTATTTGGATGATATCTTGATTTTTTCCAATGACTGGGACTCTCATGTGAAACATGTTCGGACTGTGTTCCAGATTTTGAGAGAGAATACTCTGTATGTGAAGGGATCAAAGTGTCTTTTTGGCATACAGAGGATCTCATTTCTGGGATTCATTTTGTCTCCATCTGTTATTGAAATGGACCCGGTCAAGGTTCAGGCCATCTGTGATTGGGTCCTACCTACTTCATTAAAGGCTCTTCAGAGATTCTTGGGTTTTGCCAATTTTTATCGTAAATTTATTGGTAATTTCTCTGTTATTGTTAAACCATTGACTGATTTGACAAAAAAGGGTTCTGATGTGGTGAATTGGCCTCCTGAGGCAGTCTCTGCGTTTCAGGAACTTAAGCAGAGATTCACTTCTGCTCCTGTTCTACGGCAGCCTGATGTTTCTCTACCGTTTCAGGTGGAGGTTGATGCCTCTGCAATTGGGGCAGGTGCCGTTTTGTCCCAAAGAGATCCAGAGACCTCTAAAAGTAACCCTTGTGCCTTTTTCTCTCGAAAATTTTCTCCAACTGAACGTAATTATGACGTGGGTAATCGGGAGTTATTGGCCATGAAGTGAGCTTTTGAAGAGTGGAGACATTGGCTGGAGGAGCCAAACATCAGGTGGTGGTCCTCACGGACCATAAGAATCTGGTTTATCTGGAATCAGCCAAGCGACTTAATCCTAGACAGGCCAGTTGGGCCTTGTTTTTCACACGTTTTAATTTTGTGGTTTCCTTTCTTCCTGGCACTAAGAATGTTAAGGCGGATGCCCTCTCGAGGAGTTTCCTTGCAGACTCTCCTGAGTTATCTGATCCTGCTGTTATTTTGAAAGAGGGTGTAGTTCTTTCCGCCATCTCGTCCAATTTGAGACTGGCTCTGGAAGGGTGTCAGGAGGATAAACCCGAGCGCTGCCCTATTGGGAAATTGTTTGTCCCAGACCGGTGGAAAAAGAGTGTGATGTCTGAGATTCATTGTTCCGCGTGGCCGGTCATCCCAGAATTTTTGTTACCAGAGACTTGGTGAGTCGGTCCTTTTGGTGGCATACTTTGTCTCGTGACGTCAGGGAGTTTGTGCAGTCCTGTGGGACTTGCTCTCGCTCCAAGCCTTGCTCTCGCTCTAGTGGTTTGTTGATGCCATTGCCTGTGCCCAAGATACCATGGACCCATATCTCTATGGATTTTATTTCCGACCTCCCTGTTTCTCAGAGAATGACCGTTATCTGGGTGATTTGTGATAGGTTTTCCAAGATGATACATCTTGTGCCATTACCTAAGTTGCCTTCCTCCTCCGAATTGGTGCCTTTGTTCCTTCAGCACGTGGTTCGGTTACACAGCATTCCGGAGAACATTGTGTCTGACAGAGGAGTCCAGTTTGTTTCCAGATTTTGGATGACTTTTTGTTCTAAACTTGATGTTCAATTGTCTTTCTCCTCGGCTTTTCATCCTCAGACCAATGGACAAACTGAGAGAACAAACCAGACATTGGAGACTTATCTGAGATGCTTTGTGTCTTCTGATCAAGATGACTGGGTCTCTTTTTTGCCTTTGGCTGAGTTTGCTCTTAATAATAGGGCTAGCTCTGCCACTTTGATGTCTCTATTTTTCTGCAATTTTGGGTTTCACCCTCGATTTTCTTCGGGACGGATGGAGGCTTCTGTCTTTCCGGGTGTTGACTCTGTTGTGGAGCGTATGCAGCAGATTTGGGACCAGGTAGTGGAGAGGTTGTCCCTCTCTCAGGAGAAGGCCCAGCGGTTTGCCAACCAGCATAGGACTGATGGTCCTCGGTTTAAAGTGGGGTACTTGGTCTGGTTGTCCTCAAAAATATCCCTATGAGAGTTGCATCTCCTAAGTTTAAGCCTGGGTTCATTGGACCTTATAAGATCATGGAGATTCTTAATCCTGTTTCCTTTCGTTTACTTCTTCCAGGGACATTTAAGATCCATAACGTGTTCCACAAGTCCTTATTGAAGAGGTTTGTCGAGCCAGTGGTTCCTATGGCTGTGCCTCCTGATCCTGTTTTGGTTGAGGGCAATCTGGAGTATGTGGTTGAGAAAATATTGGATTCTCGTTTTTCTAGACGGAAACTCCAGTATTTGGTTAAGTGGAGAGGTTATGGTCAGAAGGACAATTCTTGGGTGTTTGCTTCGGACATATCATGCTAGGAGACTGATCCGTGCGTATCACCGAGCTCATCCTGACCGACCTGGTTGCACAAATGAGGGTTCGGTGACCCCTCCTCAAGGGGGGGGTACTGTTGTGAATGTTTTGGAAATGAATTCTGAGCAGAAACTCCCTCTGGTGGTTACAAACAGTACTGAACCATTCAATGAGGATTGGCAATCAGGATTCACAGACTGGCTTGATATAAGGGAGGTTACCTCCCTTCATGGTTGCCGGTGATCAATTGTTCTTGTCTCAACTGTGGTTGCTGGTTCACTTGGAAGCTAGCTGAGTTTGTCTCTTCTTCTGCTTTCAAATAAGATATTTTCTGTTTTTGTTTTTGTGCTTACCATTTGCATATTTCTCTGCATTTCTGTGAGGTTAGCCAGGGCTTGGGCTCCTCTCAGTTCCTCTGGAGCCATTGTTATTTGTTCATTTGCCTTTTCTAGTTTTTTCTGTGGCTGTGGCTTAGTTTTGTTACACCAGAGAACTGATTTAGGTGGTAGAGGTCGTGTGATCTCAGGTGTTTTTGCAATCAGTAGCGTTGGCATTTTTTAGGGTTATTTTGGATTTCAGTGAGTATCCTTTCTATCCCTTTCTGTCTAGGCAGATTGGGACCCAGCGTTTGCTCATACTATTTTCTGTCGTGTGTATTTCCTCTTGTTTAACCGCCATTACATTTTTGGGGGCTTCCTATGTTCTTTGGAGATCTGCTCCGGGGCAGATAGCTTTCCTCTTTCTATCTTTAGGTGTAGTTAATCTCTCAGGCTGTGACGAGGCGTCTAGGACCAAAGTAGGAACGCTCCACGGCTGCCTTTAGTTTTGGTGGTTAGTCAGGTTACTGCAATCCAATAGATTCCAACCTCTCTGGTGTATTGCCGTTTTTGCCTGCTCTCCTCAGCTACCGAAACATAACACCACTCCAACTGACCAGTGGCCCCCCACCTTCACCCTCTAGCCCCTATACATGTATCTGATCTTACAATTGTATCCAGTTGATTGCTTCCATTGAAGGGTTGCTGTCGGAGAAGTGAACAAGAGGCAGGAAGGGTCATCAAGCATGGTCAGAGCCAAGACATGACATCAGTAACAGAATTGTAAGACAAGAGGATGGTCAAAATTAATGCCGAGGTCAGAAAACAGGAGGAATCAAGAAAACACTACAGGCAAGAACAAGAGCATTATTCAGGTAGCAAAAATTAATTGACTGGAAGTGGAAGTTAGAGACCCAGGTGTTTAAATAGCAGGCAGCCCTGCACAAGGCTTTCAAAAAGGAGTAATTAAAAAAGACAATTAACCATATAGCTCACTGATTTTGTGCCTCCAAATGTCCCAGGAGCTAAACAGGACTGATGCTGCTGAAAATCTCCCACAACAAAGGAGCGGAGCCGCCTAGTGTCCAAAGCATGAATAAAAAGGGACATGAACAGGCACAGATGTTACAGATGGATTCTGCATACAGTAAAAACATATATACAACAAGAATGCTCCCCAAAACATTCATAAAGCCTTCAATACTATCATCACCTCATCTATCCAAAAAAGAGAAGGGGAGTGCTGGTTGCATATAGTAACTAGTGGTTTATTTTTTTCCCAGAAATTAACGATACACATGAAAATACTTTGGAATATATTTTAACAAAGAAATTTGCTTCTTATTCCTCCTGGATTGATCTTTGATTCTCAATTTTCTCATTTTACTGGTACATCCGTCTTCAGTGAATACAAACTTTCCCATTATTGATATAGGAGGCCATAACTGGTTCTCATAAATGAAGAGGGAGAAGATGAGGGGAAACTAGAGGTAGACACAAAATTTCTGCTGCAAGTTCTACTGAAATGACTGCTACACTTTAACACCTTTTTGACATTAGACGTAATATTCCGTCCATGTGCCCTTGGCCAATTTGACCATAGATGGAATATTACGTCACGGAGGAAGAGCGACCGATCGTGGCCGGGTGTCAGCTGATTCTGACAGCGGACACACGGCACCTGGTGCCAGGAGCAATCATAGACCGCTCCCTGCACTCTAACCCCCGGAATACTGCGATCAAACATGATCACAGCATTCCGGAAGCCAGCACAGGGCTGACAGTCCCTCTGCCTTTGGATCGGAGACCCCGTGGTGTGACGCGGGGTCCCCATCATTGCCATGGTGAGCAAATGTCATCATGATGACACCCGGCTCACCAGAGCTAGTAAACTTGCTGATCATGTGCAGTACATGATCAGCAAGTCTCCCTGTTAGTGCAGCACTGACAGCTTCTATAGCATGCAGATGTTGCTTCCAGCTGCATGCTATAGAAGCGATCAGCCTGCAAAAAATGATTGTCCTATAGTGGGACTAAGTAAAAAAGTTAGGAAAAAGTAAAAAAAATTTTTTAAATAATTGTAAAAATCTAAAAAAAAATAATAAAAAAATCAATCTACAGTATATTCAATCTCTAAATAAATATTTGAATTAAAAAAATATACAAACAATAAAAGTACACATATTTGGTATTGCGGCGTCCGCAACGACCCGACCTATAAAATTGTCCCACTAGTTATCCTTTTTAGTAACACCATAAAACAACAAGGCAAAAAACAATGCTTTATCATCATACAACCGAACAAAAAGTCAAATAACATGCGATCAAAAAGATGGATATAAGTAATCATGGTACCGCTAAAATGTCATCTTGGCCTGCAAAAAACGAACTGCCATGCAGCTCCAACAGCGGAAAAATAAAAAAGTTCAGAATAAAGTGATGCAAAAACAATTAATTTCTATAAAATAGTTTTTATTATATAAAAGCATCAAAACATAAAAAAATTAAAATGAGGTATCGCTGTAATCATACTGACCTGAAGAATAAAACTGCCTTATCAATTTTACCACACACGGAATGGTATGAAACCCCCCAAAAAGAAATTCATGAATTGCTGGTTATTGCTCATTCTGTCTCCCAAATATTGGAATAGAAAGTGATAAAAAAAATGTCATGTACCAATAAAAACGTCAGCTCGTCCCGCAAAAAACAAGACCTCACATGACTCTGTGGGCCAGAATATGAAAAAATTATAGCTCTCAAAATGTGGTGATGCAAAAACTATTTTTTGCAATAAAAAGCGTATTTTAGCGTGTGACAGCTGCCAAACATAAAAACCCGCTATAAGGCCTCTTTCACACATCGTGATATTTCCGATATCGGAGATGTCAGTGTCCATGTTTGTAATACGTGTGGCACACGTGTGGCATGCGTGTGCTGCATCAGCACCACACGGACGGGCACCAGGGAAGAAGAGTTGCAGTAAGCGCTGTTCCCCGGCGCAGGGTGCTGAACACGGCTCTTATCAATCTTTCCTGTTCTGCTGGCAATCGGCGCGAGCAGGGAATTATGATGAGAGTTACATTTACGTGATAAAAGAGACAGCAGGTGGCAGCTGATGGGCCTATTACTCCCATCAGCCTACCCCTGCTGCTGCTAATAACAGTGACAGCAGGATCAGCTGAAGGGGGTATTCATCTGCCGCTGCCTGAACTATAAATATATAAATTAAAAAAACCGTGTGGGTTCATCTATATTTTCTATAACCAGCCAAGCAAAACTTACAGCTGGGCCCTGCAATCCTCAGCTGTCAGATTCAGCAAGGTTGGTTATCAGGAATAGAGTGGTCCCCAAGCTGTTCTTTTTTAACCCTGCTGTTGTGTTCGGGTCATAGTGACCCGAACAGACTTTTTGCGGCCCTGTAGATTTTTTTCTGTAAGTCTCTAAAACTTGAGACTCCTTGACTTTTCCTCATTTGGGGGGACCTACCTATGAGTATTTTTTTTTTTCTTTCGTTTACTTTTTGCTACACGCAAAAAGTTACACTTGTTGTGACATTTGTTGTGTTCGGGTCATAGTGACCCGACATCGTTTTTTACAGCTGTGAGGCCATATTTTCAGTGAAATAAAGGAGTTCTAACCTCAGTTGGGTCTATTTATTGCATCTACTATTGTGTATCAATTGATTTATTTCCTAAATTATTTCAATGGGGTCGTACACGCGCTCTACCGGGGTATGCATTGAGATCTGCGCACCATAAAAATGGCTTTATATTGATTATTTTTGGTGCACAGTCTATTCTAAAATGTAGAGTGCATCCGGAGAGATCACTAGGTGTGCAAAAAAAAAAAAAAAAATAAAAAATAATAATAATAAATAATAATAGTAATAAAAAAAACAAAAACGTCATACTAATGAGTACTAACCACCATGATAATGAAGTAAGTACACTGAAAGATAGAAAACCAAATATGATCTTTTTTTTCTTTTTACAAAATATGTGTAGTTTTCTATTTTCGTTTTGCTCATTGCTCTGTTTTTTCTGAATAAAAAAAAAAATAAAGATTTCTATTTCATTTTTCTTTTTTTTTTTACTACCAAACATGTTCACAAACAGTCTAGTAAGCAAAAATGTATAAAAAAATGTTGAGTTAGAGTGTCTAAAATCAAGGTTTAATAAGCCGGGTCATAGTGACCCTGAACACTACAAGTGTATAGTAAATGCGAACAGAACAGCAGGGTTAAATTATTTAAATAAATAATTTAAAAAACAGCGTGGGCCCCCGCCTATTTTTGACAACCAGCCTAGCTAAAGCTTACAGCTGGGGGCTGGTATTCTCAAGCTGGTAACGGGCCCCCCAGCCTAAAAATAGCAGCCCACAGATGCCCAGAAAAGGAACATCTATTAAGGCGTTCTGTTCCACGCTGTAACCCATGTCTGGGGGATAATTAGTTTTCAACCTGGAAGGTGCCAAGATGCGACCGTCCATGCTGAGAACCACTGGTGAATGAGATGCTAGGAACTCAGCGTCAATAACCGGGGGTGTCGTCATAGAGGTTACCTTTGGTCACTGGACTCTGTTCCCTGCCGGCTGAGCTGTGGTGTTATCCAGGGTGTTATCCGGTGTCACAAATAAAATTCACATACCAGGAATCAGTAGATTAGTTTCAAAAAGGGGGCACTTGTTGGGCATTGCCACTGTTAAGGCAAATCTATAGATAAGTTCCTTGGGGGGTCTAGTTTGCAAAATGGAGTCACTTGTGGGGGGTTTCCACTGTTCAGGCACATCAGGGGCTCTCCAAATGCGACATGATGCCTGCAGACCATTCCATCAAAGTCTGCATTCCAAAACGTCACTACTTCCCTTCCGAGCCCCGACATGTGCCCATACAGTAGTTTTCTCCATCATATGGGGTATCAGCATACTCAGGACAAGATGGACAACAACTTTTTGGGCAAAATTTCTCCTGTTACCCTTGCGAAAATTAAAAATTAAGGACTAAATCATAATTTTATGGTAAAAAAAATATGATTTTCTATTTTCAAGCTGGGCGTTATAAACTTTAGTGAGACATTTGGGGGTTCAAAGTGCTCACCACACATTTAGATAAGTTCCTTGGGGGTGTCTAGCTTCCAAAATGTTGTCACTTGTGGGGGGTTTTCACTGATTAGGCACATCAGGGGTTTTCCAAACGCGACATGGCGTCCGATCTCAATTCCAGCCAATTATGTGTTGAAAAAGTCACAAACAGTGCTCCTTCACTTCCGAGCTCTGCCATGCGCCCAAACAGTGGTTTACTCCCACATATACGGTATCAGCGTACTCAGGACAAATTGCAAAATAACTTTTGTGGTCCAATTTCTCATGTTATCCTTGGGAAAATAAAAAATTTGGGTGAAAAGATCATTTTTGCTGAAAAAATATGATTTTTTAATTTTACAGCTCTATGTTATAAACTTCTGTGAAGCACTTGAGGGTTCAAAGTGATAACCACACATCTAGATAAGTCTCTTAGGGGTTCTAGTTTCTGACATGGTGTCATTTGTGGGGGGTTTCCACTGTTTAGGCACATCAGGGGCGCTCCAAATGAGACATGGTATCCTTTCCCAATTCCAGCCAATTTTGCGTTGAAAAAGTCAAATGGTGCTCCTTCTCTTCTGAGCTCTGCCATACACCCAAACAGTGGTTAACCCCCACATATGGGGTATCAGCGTACTCAGGACAAATGGCATAATAACTTTTTTGTGAAAAAAAGTGAAATGTTCATTTTTTTTAAACATTCAAAAAATTTCTGTGAAGCCCCAGAAGGGTTAATAAACTTCTTGAATGTGGTTTTGAGTTCTTGAGGGGTGCAGTTTTTAGAATGGTGTCATTTTGGGTATTTTCTATCATATAGACCCTGAAAGTGACTTCAAATGTGATGTGGTCTCTAAAAAAATGATGTTGTAAAAATGAGAAATCGCTGTTTAACTTTTAACCCTTATAACTTTCTAAATAAAAAAAAAATTGTTCCAAAATTGTGCTGATGCAAAGTAGACATGTGGGAAATGTTACTTATAAAGTATTTTGTGTGACATATCTCTGTGATTTAAGGGCATGAAAATTCAAATTTGGAAAATTGCAAAATTTTCTAAATTTTTGCCAAATTTCAGTTTTTTCACAAATAAACACAAGTCATATCATAGAAATTTTACCACTATCATGAAGTACAATATGTCACGAGACAATAATTTCAGAATCACCAGGATGCATGGAAGTGTTCCAGAGTTATTACCTGATACAGTGACAGTGGTCAGAATTGTAAAAATTGGCCCTGTCATTAACATGCAAACCACCCTTGGGGTTAAGGGGTTAAGTCATCATTATCTGTACTAGTAGTCCACACCAAAATGGGCTGTATACTTAACTTATTATGTGCCAATTCTACTCTCCATAAATATACTGTTCCAAAACCTCCAATTTTATTTGGAAGGCAAACTCTTATAATCTTGATTGACATATACTCTAAGTAGAAATGAATAGTTTAAAGCTTTAATTCACTAGTTTAGTTAAATTTTTCATTACAAATTGTAATTCTAGAAACCTCCAATGCCCTGAAAAAACAATTTGAATCACTGTTAGGTCTTCTAGGACTATATGCCATCCCTTTCAATCTCTTTAACATTATTTTGGCCATATTTGCAAACTTTACCATTGAAATGGAAGTTAACCAGTAATAACCAACAGCCCATTTAATAACACAGATCACTGACTGACTTTTCATGTTTTTTTATTTAAAAAACAGTCCAAAAATTATCCCTTTTAGTCATCTGTGATCAGACAGACCATTCTTTGCCAAGCACTGATGGAGTCATTGTCAAAGGTAACACAATTCTGAGACTTAGACGAGTGATGTGCCATATATTCCATAACGTCCTCCACTTGCTAGTATGCTTGCTGGAGGCAAATGAGGCCAATCTGGCCTGCATTTGTTGCTACTACTGCCTGGATATCAGATGCAATTTGTGATTGTCCTTTTGCTGGAACTAGCAGTACCCACATTTTTATTTTAGCCATGGTATGATTTTTTTTCTTTACTTCTTCCATTGTCAGTGTTACATTTTCATTAACCATGTACAGTCATGGCCAAAAGTTTTGAGAATGACACAAATATTAATTTTTACAAAGTCTACTGCTTCACTTTTTCTAATGGCAATTTGCATATACTCCAGAATGTTATAAAGAGTGATCAGCTTAACAGCAATTACTTGCAAAGTCAATATTTGGCTAGAAAATGAACTTTATCCCCCAAAACACATTTCAACATCATTGCAGCCCTGCCTTAAAAGGACCAGCTAACCTCTTTTCAGTGATTGCTCCATTAACACAGGTGTGGGTGTTGATGAGAACATGGCTGGAGATCAATCTGTCATGATTAAGTAAGAATGACACCACTGGACACTTTAAAAGGAGGCTGGTGCTTGGCATCATTGTTTCTCTTCTGTTAACCATGGTTATCTCTAAAGAAACATGTGCAGTCATCATTGCAATGCACAAAAATGGCCTAACAGGGATGAGTATCGCAGCTAGAAAGATTGCACCTCAGTCAACAATCTATCGCATCATCAAGAACTTCAAGGAGAGAGGTTCCATTGTTGCCAAAAAGGCTTCAGGGCGCCCAAGAAAGACCAGCAAGCGCCAGGACCGTCTCTTAAAAATGTTTCAGCTGTGGAATCGGGCTACCAGCAGTGCAGAGCTTGCTCAGGAATGGCAGCAGGCAGGTGTAGTGAATCTGCACGCACTGTGAGGCGGAGACTCTTGGAGCAAGGCCTGGTCTCAAGGAGGGCAGCAAAGAAGCCACTTCTCTCCAGAAAAAACATCATGGACAGACTGATATTCTGCAAAAGGTACAGGCAGTGGACTGCTGAGGACTGGGGTAAAGTTATTTTCTCTGATGAATCCCCTTTTCGATTGTTTGGGACATCAGGAAAACGCCTCATTCGGAGAAGACATGGTGAGCGCTACCACCAGTCTTGTCTCATGCCAACTGTTAAGCATCCTGAAACCATTCATGTGTGGGGTTGCGTCTCAGCCAAGGGAATCGGCTCTCTCACAGTCTTGCCTAAAAACACAGCCATTAATAAAGAATGGTACCAGAATGTCCTCCAAGATCAACTTCTCCCAACCCTCCAAGAGCAGTTTGGAGATCAACAATGCCTTTCCCAGTATGATGGCGCACCTTGCCATAAAGCAAAGGTGATAACTAAATGGCACAGGGAACAAAACATAGATATTTTGGGTCCATGGCCTGGAAACTCCCCAGATCTTAATCCCATTGACAACTTTTGGTCAATCATCAAGAGACGGGTGGACAAACAAAAACCTAAAAATTCTGACAAAATGAAAGCATTGATTGTGCAAGAATGGACTGCTATCAGTCAGGACTTGGTCCAGAAGTTGATTGAGAGCATGCCAGGGAGAATTGCAGAGGTCCTGAAGAAGAAGGGTCAACACTGCAAATAATGACTTGCTGCATTAACTCATTCTAACTGTCAATATAAGCTTTTGTTACTCATATGTTTGCAATTATTATATTTCTGTCTGTAATAAAAACATCTGTCAAACACACATAAAAACCAGAGGGCAGCAGATCATGTGAAAATATAATATTTGTGTCATTCTCAAAACTTTTGGCCATGACTGTACGCCATTATGATTAACTTTTGACAATCTTCCCCCCCCCCAATTATTCAAACATTGAAAGGACGTAACAAAAAAATGCTAGGCATTTAGGTACTTCACAGTAGCAATATTTAGCAGAAGCCACAGTATAGGTGTGGACTGTACTGTTGTTAAGTTCTACTAATCAAACAATGTGCAAAAACAGACATGAACAGTTACATGTCAACATTTTTTAAATGTTTTTTTTCTACTATTTTTAACAATAGTGATACTAAATGCTATGTAGATTCACAACAGAAGTGAAAAGTCAGCACCTGCCACATGGCGCTGTATGAGTTTGGCATACACAAATGTAACATTCGACTAATAAAACAGACGTGCAAAAAAATTGTTTGTGACACACACACTTTGTGAAATAGACATTCCGCAGTTAAGTTTTTGATTAATTTTCTTTTGTATTTTTAAAAAACTATTATTTCCTCCTTCACAAAAAAATGACTGCACAAGAAATGCAAAATCTCAGTGTATTTGTGATGAAAATTCAGCAGGACTTGATGCAAACTACATCAAATCACTGATCAACCACACCGAGTCTGGTACTACTTCTAGCACCTCTGCTATCTCCCTACCATCAATTGAAATTCTGTATTAAGCTATGGCCACACTATCAGTATTTGGTCAGTATTTTTTCTCGGTATTTATAAGCCGAAACCAGCTGAGGAACAATCAGAGAAAAGACACCAATTCAGCATTTTTGACCCACTCCTGGTTTTGGCTTATAAATACTGATGTGAAATACTGACCAAATACTGATAGTGTGACCGTAGCCTTATTCACACTGCTACTGTCACAATCTAGTTTTGGATTTGTGGCAGCTCTGGTTCCACTCAATAAAACTTTTTTCCTTTCAATACAGCGGGTGTTAATATTAGTTTTTCCCCGCTGGTAAGCTGGTGTAATTGCAGTGCTGCTGGGTCAGCTGATGCAGATTGTGACCACTCCCAACATCCTTTAAAAGGTCACCTGATGCATCAGCTGACTGTTGGTGATGCAGGTCCTTTCTGGAAAACAGCCTAGCAGGAGCAGCTTTCTGGTATAAGCCAAGTCTGGTGTTTGGAGTCCAGTTGCTGTGCTTTCTGCTGTGTGGAGCTTAGTGTGGTGTTTTCTGTTACCTTATCCCTATGTTGTTTGTCACTTCCCCCTGTGTTTATTATCTGCATAGGTGAGGCTAGTGCTCTTTGCCAGCCAGTGCACTAGCCAGGGCAGTTATAGGTGACAACTAGAGTCGAGGTATCCTGATGGCAGGGGGGGGGGAGGACCCACATAGGGCGTTAGGGAGTGCAGGGACAGGCTCATATTTGAGCTCAGGTGGTGACCATCCCTCATTCCCTATTGTTAGGGCCCTCCTCTTGCCTTTCCCATCTTGTTGTAGGTGAGTTGTGCCGTCAGCTGACCGACCACCCGTTGGGTCATGTCACACTCCGTGACAGCTACTTTCGTTTTCTCCAGAGCTGCAGTTTTGCAATACATTAGTGTTATGAGTTTTTTTCCAATGCTTTGGGGCTTCCTCATTTCATCTTTATTGCTGAGCTGTTTGCTTTGAAGTCCTAACTAGGGATGAGCTTTCCGATATTGCAATATCGGAAATCGGCCCGATATTTGCTATATCGGAATTCCGATTTCCGATTCCGATATTTTTTTCACATTGGAAATCGGAAATCCCATAATCCTTCAGCCTCTGAGCGCTCCGTGGAGCCAATCAGGAGCTGAAGAATTGCTGACAACATTGTTTAACTCCCCTAAGCTTGGTAGGAGGCATCCAAACTTGCTAGCTAGGGGCTGCGCTGCGATTGGCTGGCTGGATGGTGAGATCAGGCAGTATTAAAGGCTGCACCTGCCATTTTAGCCTCACTCTACTGTGAAAGCAGATAGGGATAGGTTGCTGTTGGAGACAGGGAAAGATCTCAAATCTAATAGTGAAATTGCCGTTCTGAATCCATCAATAGAGATGAAGGCAGGGAGTAAGGGACGTCCCCGTGGCGGCCACGGAAGAGGTGCATCAGCAGCTAGACATGGTGCACATCCAGAGCAAGCAGCAGGCCCAAGTCACACAGCAACTACTGTCACCCGGCAGCAGTCATATATGCGCAGCTTGTTAGGAGGACAGGGCCATAGGCTGATAAGAGAGGATCAAGTAGAAACCGTTGTTGGTTGGATGGCAGCTGAGGCATCCACCTCAATGAGCGCAGCATCCTCCCAGGACCTCTCCACCACATCGGGTCAGGCCACTGAAGAGCAGCACCCATCTGCTTCTTCACCGCCCACTAAATTGCCCAGACATTCAGAAGGCCAGGAGCCAACCTTAATCCTCTTCTCAGAATCTGTTGGCTTGGAATCTGTGTGCCAGCCAGACAGCATTCCTGCAGCTGAAGAAGAGTTAGTGTGCACAGATGCGCAACCACTGTGTGCGTCTGAGGAAGAAGTGGAGGGTGGGCCAGTGCCCACAGTGACCAGACCCCAGTCAGCAGATGATCATGAAACTCAGCTGCCAGTTTCTGCTGATGAAAGTGTATTGGATGACGAGGTCCTTGACCCATCATGGCATGCTGAGGGGCAGCAAGCAAGTAGGGATAGCTCAGAGGAAGAGCTTGCAGGTGTGGCGCAGCGTGGCCGTCCACGTGGGAGAGGAAGAGGGAAAAATTTGTTGTCTGCTCCCTCAACTTCAGCACCCGTTAGGAGCAGGGCTCTTTTAAAGAGCACAATGGGTGCGCCCAAGAGTTGTGGTGCATGGGCCTTTTTCGACCAAGTTGCAGATGACGTTACAGTAGTCAGATGCAAGCTTTGTCGACAAACTGTGCGGAGAGGGAAGAATGTCAGCAACCTTAATACCACCAATATGTTGACGCATGTCAGGAAGAGGCACCCTGTGGAGTGGCAGCATCACACCCAAGATGATTCGCCACCTGCAGCTGGTCCCCCACCTTCCATCTCTTCAGCAACCTCTTCCTCCAGCTCGCAAACAGCTGCTCCCGCTTCCTCGCCAGAATGCCAGGGTGCATCTGCAGGCAGTGTTGTACGGTGGCACACTGTATGTACTTCTCGTCAGCATCCCAATCGCTGGCATCCTCACACTCCCAATCCAGTGTGCAGCCATCTGTCACACAGGTGTGGGAGAAAAGGTGCCCGTACTCGGCAAACCACCCACGAGCACAGGGCATGAATTCTCGCATTGCCAAACTGCTTGCACTGGAAATGCTACCATTCTAGCTGGTGAGCAAGCCAGCCTTTATCGATATGTTGGGTTTGCAATCCCACAATACAGCGTGCCCAGCCGCTTCTACTTCAGCAGGCAAGCTGTCCCCACCCTGCAACAGCATGTGGAGCGTAAAATTAAGCATGCGCTACAAAATGCAGTTAGTAGCAAGGTCCACCTGACCACCGACTCGTGGACCAGTCAGCATGGCCAGGGACTCTACATTTCCATCATCGCCCATTGGGTTAATGTAGTTGAGCCTGGAACTGAAGTAGACAGTGCAAAGCGGGTCCTGCCAACTCCACGGATTGCAGGCCTCTCCTCCGTACAAATTGACTCCTCCTTATACTCCTCGTCAGACTCGCCTGCACCCAGACGTACCACAACAACCGATTTCAGCACTGCATCGGCCAAACATCAACAGGCCATATTGAAATTGGTTTATCTGGTTAATGTTAGCCAACAGCAACCGAGCTGTGGAACACGCTCAAGGAGCAGAGCGACAAGTGGCTTGCGCCGCTCAACCTCCAGCCAGGTATGGTGGTGTGTGACAACGGCCGAAACCTGGTCGTGGCTCTTGGCCTAGGTGGTCTGACTCACATTCCATGCCTTGCCCATGTCCTAAACTTGGTGGTGCAGAGTTTCCTTAGGAACTATCCTGACCTTGAGGAGCTGCTGCACAAAGTCAGATACGAGTGCTCTCATTTGCGGCGTTCAAGCATGGCTGCATCGCGCCTTTCAGCCATGCAGCGCAGATTGGGCCTGCCCGAGCACCGCATCATTGTTGACTTTGCATATGCTGCGGAGGTTGTGTGAGCCGCAACCTGCAATTATGTAGTTGCAGCTGCAGCAGGCGCAAAGTAGGCGACACACATCTCAGCCCTCCCACTTTACAACCACAGAGTGGGCAACCATGAAGGACATATGCACCATTTTGAAGTGCTTTGAGGACTCCACTCTGATGGTGAGCGCGGATGCTGCCCTACTCAGCCTGACTATTCCCCTTATATGCCTTATAGAATCATCACTTAAAGGACTAAGGGATGAAGGTTTCTCAGGAGGAGAAGTATGATGAGACACTTGCACCAACCAGGCAATCTTCATCGGCCCGGTTGGTACAAAGCTCTGTGGGTGCCTCACAAAGGTCCAGGCAGGACACAGCAAGCGAGGAGGATGAGGAGGACTATGAGGATGAGCTAGAGGAGGAAAGTACATAGCGCTCTACTAGTAGTCACCAGATAGAGCATGGATGGGGTGATGCAGATCAGCCAGAGCACATTCCTGCAGCTGGTGACAGCGATGCATGGACAGTTGGCAGCCTTCAGCAAATGAGTGACTTCATGCTGCAGTGTCTGACAAAAGACCCACGCGTGGCTCGTATTCTCCACACAAATGACTACTGGGTGGCGAACCCTCTTAGATCCACATTACCGGGACAGCCTTGAAAGCCTAATTACACCGTTGAACTGGGCGCGTAAAATGCAGGAGTACCAAGAAGCACTGGTTAATTCACTCATGTACTCTTTTCCACCGCATAGCAGTGATGCGCGTGCACTAGCAGGCATCTCAGTGCGTCCTGGGCCCAGCGGAATCCGTTCAGAAGCCGGTAGCAGAAGCAGTACATCTGCTACTGACAGGTTCAGTATACCCAACCTGTTCCAACGGTTTCTGAACCCGCAAACAGTTCGGGCACCATCAGCACAGACAGTGCAACGCACTAGGAGGCAACGTTACCGTGACATGGTGGCACAATACCTCTTCACCCCTGTCAGTGGGCTTCAGGATGGATCTGCCCTCTTCAAGTTTTGGGTCTCCAAGTTGGATACATGGCCCGAGCTTAGCCAGTATGCCTTGGTAGGTCCTGGCTTGTCCTGGTGCCAGTGTGATTTCTGAACGCGTCTTTAGTGCAGCTGGCAATGCACTAACAGACCAACGTACCAGACTATTCGCTGCAAATGTGGACCGCTTACATTCCTAAAAATGAACCAGGCCTGGATTTCTGGTGACTTTTTCTGCCCTGGGCCACAGTACACAGGTTACATGCATGGTTGGTAGCAGTATGCATGCTCTGTCATGTGCCTATGTTGCACACAGCGTCATCTGTTATGCCCATGCTCTGGCCTCTACTACCAACATCTAGCACCTGGTTCTGTGACTCTTTCACCTCATACTGTTTTCCATTGGCTCTGGTACCCCAGCTAGTGCCCATTTCTGTGACTGCCACTTTCACAGCATGCCGTGTTTCTGGGCTCTAGTACCCCAGCTAAGTGCCCATTTCCGTGACTGCACTTTATAGCATGCATGTTTCTGGGCTCTAGTACCGCCAGCTAGTGCCCATTTCCGTGACTGAAACTTTCACAGCATGCCGTGTTTCTGGGCTCTAGTACCCCATCTAGTGCCCATTTCCGTGACTGCACTTTTTAAGCATGCTGTGTTTCTGGGCTCTAGTACCGCCAGCTAGTGCCCATTTCCGTGACTGAAACTTTCACAGCATGCCGTGTTTCTGGGCTCTAGTACCGCCATCTAGTGCCCATTTCCGTGACTGCCACTTTATAGCATGCGTGTTTCTGGGCTCTAGTACCGCCAGCTAGTGCCCATTTCCGTGACTGACACTTTCACAGCATGCCGTGTTTCTGGGCTCTAGTACCGCCATCTAGTGCCCATTTCCGTGACTGACACTTTCACAGCATGCCGTGTTTCTGGGCTCTAGTACCGCCACTAGTGCCCATTTCCGTGACTGAACTTTCACAGCATGCCGTGTTTCTGGGTCTCTAGTACCGCCATCTAGTGCCCATTTCCGTGACTGACCACTTTCATAGCATGCGTGTTTCTGGGCTCTAGTACCGCCAGCTAGTGCCCATTTCCGTGACTGACACTTTCACAGCATGCCGTGTTTCTGGGCTCTAGTACCGCCATCTAGTGCCCATTTCCGTGACTGCCCCTTTCATAGCATGCCGTGTTTCTGGGCTCTAGTACCACCAGCTAGTGCCCATTTCCGTGACTGACAACTTTCACAGCATGCTGTGTTTCTGGGCTCTAGTACCGCCATCTAGTGCCCATTTCCGTGACTGCCACTTTCACAGCATGCTGTGTTTCTGGGCTCTAGTACCGCCAGCTAGTGCCCATTTCCGTGACTGCACTTTCACAGCTGCTGTGTTTCTGGGCTCTAGTACCGCCACTAGTGCCCATTTCCGTGACTGAAACTTTCACAGCATGCTGTGTTTCTGGGCACTAGTACCGCCACTGTACCCTTCCAAGTGGGAAAAAATGACACAGATGCCGATCTTATAGGCAGAGCCAGAGGCCGATTTCCGACGAAATCACAGCTGCGTGTTTCGGGTTAGTAAGGCGGACACAGTGCCTCCCCAAGGGAATCCAGTTTCCAGCATCGCCGTGGTTCTGGGAGTGCCAAGCAGGTCCCTTCTGACTCTTCAAACCGTGTTTCGCCTAACCTCCATCTAACCCAATTACCTGACTGACACCATAATGCCTTCTGAGCCTATACCGCCAGACTATCCATTTCCGAATGAAAAAGCACTTTCGCGCTTAGTACGATGCGTCCATTTTCCTGCTGCATTTTCGCATCTGTGCTTTTGTCTATGCGATTTCGTTCTGCTCCTCTGCTCTGCTTACTCCTTCCCCAGTTATCCTCGTGATGATTTCCCTCCTTTTATGCATTATACGCACATGTAGTGGTCATTTCGTAATTCCAGCATGGTTTTTCTGCCTAGTCGCAGCTTGCCATTGATACGGAAATCATGGAGTTTCTCTCTATACCAATAGTGTTTCCTACGGAAACTTTCCGATGCCGTTTTCGGGCAGTATCGCCATCCTAGTCCCACTTTCCGTAAATCCACTTCTACAGATGCTGTTTGGTATATTCCCTGCTACCATTTCGTGCTGACACTTTCAACAGGCGTTGTTTTGTCCCTGTCCTCCTTGTGCTTTCCATGGATAGATAACATGCAGTGAATTTTGGGATACGCCTGTGCCATTAGTACTGCACTCAAGGTGTTTTGGTCTGTAACGTATGCATTTCCTGCAAATTTAAAGCAGCTGTTTTTGGCAATTTGTAAACCCGATATGAAATTTTCTAACTTACAGGGGATCCGTGATCTTCTATAATGCAACTAATATTCAATTGTTGATCAAATATATTTGCTCTAGTACCACCATCTAGTGCCCATTTCCGTGACTGCCACTTTCACAGCATGCTGTGTTTCTGGGCTCTAGTACCGCCAGCTAGTGCCCATTTCCGTGACTGAAACTTTCACAGCATGCTGTGTTTCTGGGCTCTAGTACCGCCAGCTAGTGCCCATTTCCGTAACTGCCACTTTTACAGCATGCCGTGTTTCTGGGCTCTAGTATCGCCAGCTAGTGCCCATTTCCGTGACTGCCACTTTCACAGCATGCTGTGTTTCTGGGCAACAGTACCGCCAGCTGTACCTCGTTAGACCAAAGTGGAAAAAAAGGACGACAGATGCCAAACACCTATAGGCAGAAGCACAAGAGGCGGGATCCAGCCACGCTGGCTGTTTCGTGGCAGTGAAGTGCGGACACAGGTGCCTCCCCCAAAGGGTAAACCGAGTTCCAGCATCGCCAGCTGGTTCTCGGGAGTGCCCAAGGGCACGGGTACCTCCTGCTCCAAACCGTGTTTCGACAACGCTCGCTCTAACCCTAACCCTCACCCTACTAACCATAAACCCTAACCCTACCCCAACTAATCCTAACCCAAAGAAAAAACTCCGCTGTTAAGAAGATGGCGACCAGTTTTCCTGCTGCAGTTTTCGCTCTGTGCATCTTTCTAGCGATTTTTTTTGCTCCTCTGCCTCTGCATACTCCTTCCCCATTATCCTGAGGTGTTTCCCCTCCATTTTATGCATTATATAGCACTGTAGTGGTCATTTTGTAATTCCGATTTTTTTCTCCCATTGACTTGCATTGATATCGGAAATCGGAAATTCCTATATCCAATATTTTTCCAATATCGGAAATCGGAATTCCGATACGATTTCGGGCAATATCGCTCATCCCTAGTCCTAACACTATTCTAAATCACTCTATAATGACTGTTATATTCCCTGGCTACACTATGCTACACTATCATACAGGCTATGATTGTCCCTCCTCCTTGTGCTGTACCATGTGATAGGATAACTGCAAGGAATTATGGGAACGCCTGCATAGTCAAGCCCAAGGTGATTTTGGTATTCTGTAACTGATGCAATTTTCTGCAAATTGTTAAAGTCAGCATTTTTTTGGCAATTTGTGAAAATCAAATAGAAAATTGTTCTAATTCACTGGGACCCGTGAATTTCATAAAATTCAACTAATAATTCAATTGTTATCAAATATATTTGCTCATGACTAGTGTTGAGCGATACTGCTCGATATCCAGAAATATCGGATCGGATTGGATCGGCCCGATACTCAAAAAATATCTGGTATTGCCGATCCGATACCGGAAACCCAATGCAAGTCAATGGGACAGAAATATCGTAATTAAAAAAAACCCTTTCTTTCCTTGTAAACACTAGATATACACACATAAAATACATATATATATATATATATATATATATATATAATATACATGTCATTGTGACATATATATATATATATATATATATATATATACATATATTTATAGTTCATACACTTCTACATAGTAAAATAGCCTCTGATTCAATTGCCGGGCAATGCCGGCTTTTGTGAAATTACAGAACCACCCGACATGAAATGACACATGGTTTACATAGAGTTAACCATGTCATTTCATGTAGTTTGATATATGGTTTTCACTAACAATTACATGAGTGTATGTGTGCAAAATTTCACACATGTAAGGGTTAATTAAAGGTGTAAATTCGTTTTACACCTTTAATTAACCCCTACATGTGTGAAATTTTGCACACATACACTCATGTCATTGTTAGTGAAAACCATATATCAAATTACATGAAATGACATGGTTAACTCTATGTAAACCATGTGTCATTTCATGTCGGGTCTGTAATTTCACAAAAGCCGGCAATTGAATTAGCAGCTATTATACTATGTAGAAGTGTATGTACTACAAATATATATATATTATATATATCTGTCACAAATTCAATGACATATATATATATATATATATATATATATATGAGGTGTAAAATTGTTGAAAAAAAATGTGTGGACTCCCGCCCTATTTTCTCAACCAGACAGACAAAGCCAGCGAGTGGGGGCAGATAATAATAGCCCAGATAGGGACCATTATTTTTGGCCCCCCCTGGCTACTAACATCTACCCCCAGACACCCCAGAAAAGGCAAATCTATAATTAGATTCGCCATTTCTGGCACTTTGCCCATCTATTCCCATTGCCCTGTAGCGGTGGTGAATGGGTTAATAAGGGGTTGAAGCCACCTTGCTATTGAAAGGTAACTTTAAGCCAGGTTAATAATTGAGAGCTGTCAATAAGACAACTATCAATTATTAATCCTATTGTATGAAATAAAAATAAAACACACACACTTTAATTAAAAATCATTTTAATGAAATAAACACACAGTTTTTGACCATATTTTATTTTACTGCCATTCCTTGTGAAGCCCTTGTTCACCTGTATTAAAAGTAAAATAATAAAGCAACATTATTCTTACCTATCCGATGTTCAGTCAGGTCCCCCGATGTAATCCTTCTGAAAGGGTTAATGTTTACTGCAGGGACCGCAGCTAATGCTGACAGCCTCGCAGTAAACCCCCGACTGAATCATCTCCTCTCCTGGCTGACAGGAGAGGAAGTGGTTAGCATAATTGATTGCTTCCCACTTTCACTTCAGGTCAGCCAGGGACACCGCGCTGCATCAGTGACGTCAGAGGGAATCCCGGCTGGCCTGAAGTGAACTGATTAACAAAAATAGGGGATCCCCTCGAAAAAAAAATGGAGTGATGTCCCCCCTATTTTTGTTAACCAGCTTGATGAAGCAGACTACTGAGGCCTGGTTTTTCAGGCTGTTAAGGAGCCAATATCCATGGACCTTGCAAGCCTGATAAAACCAGGCCAGTGCAGTCTGCTTATCTTGTCTGGTTAACAAAAATAGGGGATCCCCTCGAAAAAAATGGCGTGGGGTCCCCCCTATTTTTGTTAACCAGCCAGATGAAGCAGACTGCTGAGGCCAGGTTTTTCAGGCTGGTAAGGATCCAATATCCATGAACCTTGCAAGCCTGATAATACCAGGCCACAGCAGTCTGCTTAGCTTGACTGGTTAACAAAAATAGAGGATCCCCTCAAAAAAAAAATGGCGTGGGGGTCCCCTATTTTTGTTAACCAGCCAAGTAAAAAGCAGACTGCTGCGGCCTGGTATTAAAAGACTGTCAAGGCCCATGGATTTTGGCCCTCAACAGCCTAAAAATACCAGGCTGCAGCAGCCCCACAATTGGCGCATCCAAAGATGCGCCAATTGTGGCACTTTACCCGGCTCTTCCTACTTGCCCTGTAGCGGTGGAAAGCAGGGTAATAAGGGGTTAATGTCACCTTTGATTGAAAGGTGACAATAAGCCCGGTTAATAATGGAGAGGCGTCAATAAGACACCGATTCATTATTAATCATAAAGTTTGTAAATTTTTAAAAAATACACAGTCAGAAAAAAACATTTAATGAAATAAAACACCACACAGTTTTCATTATTTTTATTTCACGCTCATCCTGCGACGCCATCGTTCTCCTGTAAAAAAACAAAAATAACAAACCAACACAAATACTCCCTGTCCGACTCAGTCCAAAATCACGAGTGTCCCACGTCGAGTCCAGCTCTGCTACATCTGCATGCCAGGTTGTGCCTGGCATCCAGATGTAGCAGAGCTGCTTACCTGAGGAGATTCCCCGGCGGTGACATCATCGGACTGGTTTACGGCCAGCTGTCGCTAGAGTACAGCTGGCCGAGATTACCCAGTACCGGCAGCACGTGCAGTTATCGCGAGAAGCTGCACGTGACCGCCAGGGAGAGGGTAATGGCGGCCATCAAGGAGTCCAGGATGTGACCACCGGGGATCTTCTGCCAGGTAAGTCCTGCTGACTCCTGACAGACCCGACCGACACTGACAGTGACACTTTCGGGAAGTTCCTGTGTCACGTACTTCGTTCTGTGACACAGGAACTCCCCATATACTTTACAGGAAAACTCCAATTCCGGTATCCGATATGCAAAAAATATCGGATCTCAGAATTGGAATTCCGATACAGCGAATATCGGCCGATACCCGATATTTGCAGTATCGGAAAGCTCAACACTACTCATCACTATTTCTAAAGATATTTAATGCAACAATTAAAGAATCATTTTTGCTAATTAAGGACTCAGTAGCTAAATCATTTCCTTTGTTTAATCCCCATAAGGAGCATGTCAAGGGAGATTTTATCAAATTGGGACGTTTAAACAAAAGAGAAAGTAACAGTAAGAAATCTATGGACAAAATCCAAAAACTTTAAAAACTCAATGGTTTTACAACACTGACTGAGCTGAGGAAGGAAATAATTCACTTACACAACCTTAAGTTGCTTAAATATAAAAAGATCCTAGAAAAAGTCAAAGCTGACCTTCCACTTACAGACAATAAAGCTGATTTTCTACTAGAAATTGAACTCTACTTACAAAATAACAAAATACCTTCACTAAAACACTTCTTTTCCAAACTACCTGTTTTATCTTCTAAAGTTATAGCAGATACCATTAAAGATTATTACCAACAACTTTACAATCTGACAGAAGACGTCTCAGCTCCTCAACCAACTCAGCACCACATTAATACCTTCTTAGCTAAAGTAAAGTTTATTTCTATCTCTCCCTCTCAACTAGAACATCTAAACTCCCTCTTTACTACAACTATGATTTACAATTAAAGTGGATCTTTTCAATTATGCACCTGGTCTTCCTAGGTTTTCTAATGATGCGAAAAGACATTTTTGCCAAACTCAAGCTCCTCAACTTCTTTCTGTCATCCAAATGGTTTACTCTTCAGGGAAAATCAGCCCCTTAAAAGGGGGTTTGAGCCCTCGTAGTAACGATTCCAAAACCTAGTAACCCTCCAGACACGACCTCTGATTTTTGCCCAATCTCTCTTATTAATCCCTTTGATGTGGGCTCTGACGGTGAGCCACACCTTTCCCTGCACATATCAGCTGTTTTGAACAGCTGACATGTGCCCAGAACAGCCACATGTGGAATTAACCCGTTAAATGCTGCTGTCAAACTCTGACAGCAGCATTTAACGAGCACTTCCGGCCATCAGGCCGGAAATCCACCCATCGGTGACTCCCTTCACTTGATCGCATGTAACTGATAGGTTGGCATGACAACCAGAGGTCTCCTGGAGACCTCTATGATTATCATTGCCGGATTGTTATGAGTGCCACCCGATTGTCGGCACTCATAGCAAGTCAGCAATTCTGCTACAAACAGGCGATCTGATCATCGCCTCTATGTAGCAGAGGTGATCGGGTTATGGCAGCTTCTAGCCTCCCCAAAATAGACTATTGAACAATGCTAAAAGTAAAAAAAATGTTTTTAAAAATATTCCAAAAATAAAAAAAATATAAAAGTTCAAATCACCTCCCTTTCGCCGCATTCAAAATAGAATAATAAAAAAATCAAACATACACATATTTGGTATCACCGCATTCAGAATCACCCAAGCTATCACTATAAAAAGGATTAACCTGATTGCTAAACAGCGTAGCGAGAAAAAAAGTCAAAACACCAGAATTACCTTTTTTTGGTCGCAGCAACATTGCATTCAAATGGAATCATGGATGATCAAAAGATTGTACCTGCACCAAAATAGTAGCATTAAAAACATCAGCTCGGTAGGCAAAAAAATAAACCTCACCCAACCCGAGATCATGAAAAATGGAGAAGCTGTGGCTATCGAAAAATGATGCAATTTTTTTTAGCAAAGTTTTGAAATTTTTTTTTCACCACTTAGATAAAAAAAGAACCGAGACATGTTTGGTGTCTATGAACTTGTAATGATCTGGAGAATCATAATGGCCGGTTAGCGTTAGCATTTAGTGAACATGATGAAAAAAAAAAAAAAAACTGTGGGATTACACTTTTTTTGCAATTTCAACACACTTTGAATTTTTTCCTGCTTTCCAGTACATGATATGTTAAAAAAACCAATGGTGTCTTTCAAAAGTACAACTCGTCTCGCAAATAACAAGCCTTCACATGGCCATATTGACAAAAAAATAAAAAAGTTATGGCTCTGGGAAGAAGGGGAGCAAAAACGAAAATCCAAACAAGAAAAAAAACTCCGGTCATGAAGGGGTTAATGGAAATGTAAAACTCTCTGCAAAACTAATCAGCAACCATTTTGTCACCATTGTTCCTTCTTAACTTATCCTCTACCAGGTGGGTTTCACCCCAGAAAAATTTATCTGTGTAACATGAGGTGTCTCATGCCTATCCTTCAGAAAAAGATCCCTATCACTATAAATATTGGGAAGGCTTTTGATAGAATCTGTTGGAAATTTGCCTTCTCTTTGTTAAAAAAAACTTGGTCTCTCAGACTCAATCTACAAAGCTATCAATTTCCTTTATTCGAACACTGTCGCCAATGTGTTTGTCAACAATGCTGTCTCCTAGGAACTGTTTCTTGTTAAAGCAGAACCTGTCAGGGCTGCCCACGCTCCCCAATCTTTTTTATCTTATTTAATGTGCCTCTAGTAGAACTAATATGCTCTAACTATCACAATTACATCAAAATTGGCCCTTTAAGACACAAAATTGCATTTTTAGCAGATGACATGATCTTAATAAAAACTGACCTTCTATGAACCCTAAGTGCTTCTTTCACCTCTTTAAACATATTAAGCAAAGTCTTGTACTATAAGGTTAACAGATCTAAATCCCAAAACAAAGAAACAGCAAAAGAGAAAGAAACTGTAATAAATCTATGGGAAAATCCAAAAACTAGAACTACTCAATTCTTTTACATCGCTCACTGAACTGAGGAAGGGCATAATTCACTTATACAACCTTTAGTTGTTTAAATATAAACAAGTCCTTAAAAATTCAAAGTTGACCTTCTACTCACATAACAATAAAGCTGACTTGAAACTGAACTCCAATTACAAAGAAATACCATCACTAAAACACTTCTCCCAACCATCTATTTTATCTTCTATAAGTATTGCCGATACTTTTAAAGATTATTACTAACAACTTTACATTCTGACATCTCAACTCCCCAACCGACCAGTTTAATACATTCTTAGCTAAAGTAAAATTTTTGGAATTGAGAGTCCTCAGTGGTTGATACCTTTAACCCCCAAGTGTGGTTTGCATGTGATGACAGGTTCTCTTTAAAGGGTCATGGCTCCCTCAATCAGTTGATCTGTGGTGAAGCCTGAAGTCAGACCTCTACTGATCTGATGTTGTTCTGTGAATAATAAATAAATCTAAAAATAAGCAAGCATTTCATTAAAATTATCAATTGCTCTAAACAAAAACAGTGAAGAAATAATGGGTGCACTATTGTGAAAAACTATCGTGTATTGCTCACTTCTTTTTCTTTTTTTTAAAGAATATTTGTTATAATTGAATGTTTCATATCATCAAACTACTCTATTAGACAAAGAGAAACTAATTAAGCAAAAAATACTGTTTTGAAATGTTGATTTAATTTATTGTATGCTCAGCTATACCTTCAAAATAGAAATTGCCTCATTGGATACTTAAACAACTATTTAACCCCTTAGTGACAGAGCCAATTTGCAGCTTAATGACCAGGCCAATTTTTACAATTTTGACCACTGTTTCTCCATGAGGCTATAACTCTGGAAAGCTTCAACAGATCATCGCGATTCTGAGAATGTTTTCTCATGACATATTGTACTTCATGATAGTGGTAAAATTTCTTTGATATAACTTGCGTTTATTTATGAAAAAATGGAAATATGGCGAAAATTTGGAAAATTGTGCAATTTTTAAACTTTGAATTTTTATTCCTTTAAAACAGAGAAATATGTCACACAAAATAGTTACTAAATAACATTTTCCACATATCTTCTTTACATCAGCACAATTTTGGAACCAAAATTTTTTTTTTACAAAGTTATAAGGGTTAAAAATTGACCAGCGATTTCTCATTTTTACAACAAATTGTACAAAACCATTTATTTAAGGACCACCTCTCATTTGGAATCACTTTGAGGGGTCTAAATGGAAGAAAATACACAAAAGTGACATCATTCTAAAAACTGCACTGCTCAAGGTACTCAAAACCACGATCAAGAAGTTTATTAACCCTTCAGGTGCCTCACAGGAGTTGAAGCAAATTGAAAGGAAAAAATGAACATTTAACTTTTTTTAGTCACAAAAATGATCTTTTACAAAAAATTTTTTATTTTAACAAGGGTAAAAGGAGAAAATGGACAGAGAAAGTTGTTGTGCAACTTCTCCTGAGTACGCCGATACCCTTTATGTGGGGGGAAAACCACTGTCTGGGCGCACGGCAGGGCTCGGAAAGGAAGGAGCTACGTTTGACTTTTTCAAACCAAAATTGGCTGGAATTGAGATAGGAATCCATGTTGCATTTGGAGAGCCCCTGATGTGCCTAAACAGTGGAAACCCCCCACAAGTCACACCATTTTGGAAACTAGACCCCCTAAGGAGCTTATCTAGATCTGTTGTGAGCACTTTGAACCTCCAAGTGTTTCACTAAAGTTTATAATGCCTGGGTGTGAAAAAAAATCCATAAAAATGATTTTTTAGTCCCAAGTTTTGATTTTTCCCAAGGAAATTGGACCCCAAAAGTTGTAGTCCAATTTGTCCTGAGTATGTTGATACCCCATATTGGGGGGAAAAACTGTTGGGGTGCAAGGCAGGGCTCTGAAAGGAAGTAATGATGTTTTGGAATGCAGACTTTGATGGGTGTCAGGTAGAACCCCTGATATGCCTAAACAGTGGAAACCCCCCACAAGTGACCCCATTGTGGAAACTAGACCCCCTAAGGAACTTATCTAGATCTGTGGTGAGCACTTTGAACCCCCAAGTGCTTCACACAAGTTTATAATGCCCGGGTATGAAAATATAAAATCCTATTTTTTTCCCACAAAAATGATATTTAATTCACCATTTTTTTTTAATTTCCCAAGGGTAACAGGAGAATTTGGACCACAAAAGTTGTTGTCCAATTTGTCCTGAGTATGCTGATACCCCATATGTGGGGGGGAACCACTGTTTAAGCGCACGGCAGAGCTCGGAAGGAAAGGGACTTTTTCAAACCAAAATTGGCTGGAATCGAGATTGGACGCCATGTCGAATTTGGATAGCCCCTGATGTGCCTAACCAGTGGGAACCCCCCACAAGTGACCCCATATTAGACCCCCTAAGGAACTTATCTAGATCTGTGGTGAGCACTTTGAACCCCCAAGTACTTCACACAAGTTTATAACGTAGAGCCGTAAAATTAAAAAATCACATTTTTTCCACAAAAATAATCTTTTCACCCAAATTCTTATTTTCCCAAGGGTAACAAGACCTCAAAAGTTGTTGTGCAATTTGTCCTAAGTATGCTGATACCCAATATGTTTGGGTGCATGGCAGAGCTCAGAAGGGAAGAGCACCGTTTGACTTTTTCAACGCAGAATGTGGCTGGATGCCATGTTGCGTTTGGAGAGCCCCTGATGTGCCTAAACAGTGGAAACCACCCACAAGTGACACCATTTTGGAAACTAGACCCTCTAAGGAACTTATCTAGATCTGTTGTGAGCATGTTCAACCCCAAATGTTTCACTAAAGTTTAGAATGCCTGGGTGTGAAAAAATTTTTTCCACAAAAAATGATTTTTTAGTCCCCAATTATTTGATTTTTACTAAGGAACTTGGACCCCAAAAGTTGTTGTCCAAGTTGTCCTAAGTACGCTGATACCCCATATGTGGGGAAAATACTGTTTGGGCGCACGGCAGGGCTCGGAAAGGAAGTAATGACGTTTTGGAATGCAGTCTTTGATGGGTGTCATGTTCAGTTTGCAGAGCCCCTGATGTGCCTAAGCAGTGGAAACCCCCACAAGTGACCCAATTTTGGAAACTAGACCCCCTAAGGAACTTATCTAGATCAGTGGTGAGCACTTTGAACCCCAAGTGCTTCACAGAAGTTTATAATGCCATGGAGTGAAAATAAAAAATCCTATTTTTTTCCCACAAAAATGATATTTTAATCACCAATTTTTTATTTTCCCAAGGATAATAGGAGAAATTGGACCCCAAAAGTTGTTGTTTAGTTTATCCTGAATATGTTGACACCCTATATGTGGGAGAAAACCACTGTATGGGCACACGTCGGGGCTCAGAAGGGAAGTAGTGATGTTTTGCATTGCAGACATTGATGGAATAGTCTGCGGACCTCATGTCGAGTTTGGGTAGCCCCTGATGTGCCTAAACAGTTGAAACACTCCACAAGTGACCCCATTTGGAAACTAGACCCCAAAAGGAACTTATCTAGATGTGTGGTGAGAACTTTGAATCCCCAAGTGCTTCACAGAAGTTTATAACGTAGAGCCATAAAAATAAAAAATCATAATTTTTTCCACAAAAATGATATTTTTGCCCCCAATCTTTTATTTTCCCAAGGGTAATAGAAGAAATTGGACCTCAAGAGTTATTGTGCAATTTGTCCTGAGTACGCTGATACCCCATATGTGGGAATAAACTACTGTTTGGGCGCATGGCAGAGCTCAGAAGGGAAGGAGCACCGTTTGACTTTTTCAACGCAGAATTGGCTGGAATTGAGATCAGATGCCATGTTACATTTGGAGAGCCCCTGATGTGCCTAAACAGTGGAAACCCCCCAATTCTAACTCCAACCCTAACTCTAATCCCAACTCTAACCATCACCCTAACTCTAATCCTAATGTAATGTATGTAGTACAGTTCATATAGCGTCTTGTGCTTGGGTGCGATGAAAATACATGAGACACAGGTTTGATATAGAAGGTCTTGTATTACTTCATACAAGTAGCAAAAATAGTCACACAGTTTGCAGATACAGAAGCAGGAGACACAGCAGGCCAGAGTAACTTAAGCTCAGCAATCACTCTCCACAACAGGTTCAGGATCTTCTTCTCTGTTACCGTAAGTCCATGCAAACGTGGATCTTTCAAAGAGCAGGGTTCCAGAGTCCACAAGTGTTCCAGAGTTCCTCAGTAGGAATAGCTGGAGTACAAAGTCCAAGGCTTCCAGGAGTCAGGTCACAGGTTCACTGCAGGCTAGATTCTGAAGCACTGATTGCTCAGCTGTGGCTGCTTAAGAAGCAAGAGGGAGAGAATCAGGGCGGGAACATGAAAGCTGGAAACTCCATATTGACTGAGGGCAAGATAGCTGCAGCAAGACAGAAAGCAAAATGGCTGACGGAAAAACTGAGTTTCAAAAACATGTACAAAGAACCTTACATTACTCCCCCCTTAGGGACAACCTCCGGATGGCCTCAGACCAGGCTTGTCTGGGTACCTCTGATGAAACTGGCAGAGCAAACGAGGAGCATTAACGTTATTGACTGGTTCCCATGAGTTGTCCTCCACTGGGTAGCCCTGCCATTTAATCAAATATTGTAACTGATTTCTGTATAACCTGGAATCTAGAATTCTTTCCACCACAAATTCTTCCTGACCATCGACTAGCACTGGGTCAGGGCAAGGAGAAGAACGTCCAGGAAACGTATTGGGTGTTGCAGCCTTTAGTAGGGATACATGAAAGACAGGATGGATTCTCATAGTTCTAGGCAGTTGAAGACGACAAGCAACGGCACTTATAATTTTACTGATTTTATAGGGTCCAATGTACTTATGTCCCAACTTAGACGATGGAATCCTTAACTTAAGATTTCTGGTTGACAGCCAGACCAGGTCTCCTACCTTAAAAGCTGGTGCAGGTTTACGAAATTTATCTGCTGCTTTCTTGTACCTTTCCTGAGCCGATTCCAGATTCTCCTTTAGAAGATCCATATTCTTCTGTAAAGACGTGATTCTTTCAGCCACTGCTGGTAAAGGCGTTTCTATGGGAAATCGTGGTAGAATGTTAGGATGATAACCTAGATTGGAGTAAAAAGGAGACTGCTTAGTGGAGGCACTCTGAGAGTTGTTATAAGAGAACTCAGCTAAAGGAAGTAGATCCACCCAATCATCCTGTAGGTGGCAGATAAAGCAGCGGAGATACTGCTCCAGGGTTTGATTGGTTCGTTCGGTCTGTCCATTAGTCTGGGATGAAAAGCAGAAGAAAGGTTTACTTTAATGTCCAATGCTGCACAGAAATTTTGCCAAAACCTAGAAGTGAATTGCACCCCTCGATCCGAAATAACCTCATCCGGTACTCCATGTAAGCGAAACACATCTTTAATCATCAAATCTGATGTCTGTTTTGCAGTGGGTAAGCCGACACAAGGTATAAAATGAGCTGCCTTTGTTAGACGGTCAACCACCACTAGAATGGTGTTCTTCCCTTGAGAGGTTGGTAACTCCACAATGAAGTCCATAGAAATGGATCCCCACGGGCGGGACGGGGTGGGAACAGGTTGTAACAGACCAGTTGGTGAGGAGCGAGGTGTTTTGCATCTTGCACAGACTTCACATGAAGTGACATAGTTTAAAACATCCTTCCTGCAAGTGGGCCACCAAAAGAAACGAGAAAGAAATTCCTGTGTCTTTAGAATTCCTCTATGCCCAGCTATCTTGGAATCGTGAATGAGTTGCAATACTCTCAATCTGACTGTTTCAGGAATATATAGATAGATATATAGAATCCACACACCATTCTTAAAGACAAGACTTACGTCCCTTGGGGGTTGTGCCAACAAGGAATCCGCATGGTATGCTTCCTTGATGTCCTTAAGTAGGTCTTGATTATGAATCACTCCCAGGAATCTAGAGTCAGGAAGAATAGTCTTAGGAGGAGCAAGTGGACGGGTCTCTGCTGAATGAATCCTAGAGAGTGCATCAGCCTTTCCATTGCGTGATCCTGGTCTATAAGAAATAACAAAATTAAATTGGTTTAAGAAAAGATTCCAGCGAGCCTGGCGAGGAGTCAGGCATTTAGCCGACCTGATAAATTCAAGGTTACGATGGTCTGTCAGGACGACTATTTGTTGTGCAGCTCCCTGAAGAAGGTGTCTCCATTCTTTGAAGGCGGCAATAATGGCCAACAGCTCTCTATTGCCCACATCGTAGTTCCTCTCAGCCGAAGACAACTGCTGGGAAAAGAAGGCACAGGGATGCAAGACATTCTTCTCACCTGTTCTCTGAGAGAGTATAGCTCCAACGGCACAGTCTGAAGCATCCACCTCTATTATGAAGGCAAGTTCGGGGTTGGGATGTACCAAGATAGGTGCGGTGGTAAATTTATCTTTCAGACGGGAAAATGCTTCCTGGGCTTGGGGAGTCCAGGAGAACCTAGACTCTTTCCGGGTAAGTTGGGTGATAGGTGACACTACCTCAGAGAAATTCCTAATGAAACGTCTATAGAAGTTGGCAAACCGATGAAGCGCTGCACCTCCTTCACATTTCTAGGACTTGGCCAATCCTTGATAGCTTGGGTCTTGCTTCCATCCATACTAATTCCTTGTGTAGACAGTACATACCTCAGAAATTGAATTTCGGTCCTATGGAATTCACACTTTTCAAGTTTGATGTAAAGATGGTTTTGTCTTAGACGTTCCAAGACCATTCTCAC
>JARQOD010002730.1:0-36836 GCA_033576555.1 Oophaga sylvatica | reverse complement strand
CCACATTTTGAGTGCCATAATTTTTGCGTATTTTGGCCAACAGAGTCATGTGAGGTCTTATTTTTTGCGGTACGAGTTGATGTTTTTATTGGTTCCATTTTTGAGCATGTGACATTTTATGATCACTTTTTATTACAATTTTTGGGGTTAGAATGAATAAAAATCAGCAATTCATGAATTTCTTTTGGGGTAGCGTTTATACGTTCCGCGTGTGGTTAAAATTGATAAAAGCAGTTTTATCTTCTGGTTAGTACGATTACGACGATACCTCATTTATATCTTTTTTTAATGTTTTGGCGCTTTTACACATTAATAACAATTTTATATAAAAAATGATTATGTTTGCATCGCTTTATTCTGCGAGCTATAACTTTTTTATTTTTCACTGATGATGCTGTGTTGCAGCTTGTTTTAGCGGTACCATGTTTATTTTTATTGGTCTTTTTGATCGCGTGTTTTTCCACTTTTTGTTCGGCGGTTATGATGAAAAAGCTTTGATTTTTTGCTTTGTTTTTTTTTTTTAAGTGGTTCACTAAAAGGGTTAACTAGGGGGAAATTTTATAGGGGGGTTGTTACGGACGCGGCGATTTTGTGTACTTTTATTGTTTTGTTTTTTTTATTTACAGGAACAAATGAATTTATTGGGGAATATTTTTTTTTCCGAAATTTTTTTTTACACTTGGGGATTTAGATTTTTTTACTTTTTTACTTTGTCCCAGGGGGGGACATCACTGTATTTATCAGATCGCTGGTGTCACACCAGCGATCGCTCTGGCACTGCTGCAGGCTTTCATGCCTGCTCTCAGAAGCCGCCTCCCTGCAGGACCCGGCGCCATCTTGGATCCGGGTCCTGCAGGGAAGAGGCCTTCAGAACAGCGCGGTCACATCGCGCTGTTCTGAGGGTCTCAGGGGATCGTTTGATCGCGGTGTGCCAGGTGTTAATGTGCCGGGAGCGGTACATGACTGCTCCTGGCACATAGTCCCGGGTGTCAGCTGTGATAATCAGCTGACACCCGGCGGCGATCAGCTGCGCTCTCCCCGGGAGCGCAGCTGATCGCTTGGATGTACTATCCTGTCCATGGTCAGATTGGCACGGGTTTTATGGACGGGATAGTACGTCCGATGGCAGAGAGAGGTTAAAAAAGAAAAACTGAAGATATCACATGGTCATAACTCATAAGTATTCAGACCCTTTGCTCATACACTCATATTTAAGCCACATGCTGTTCATTTCCTTGTGATTCTCCTTGAGATGGCTCTACCCCTTTATTGGAGTCCAGCTGTGTTTATTAACTGATAGATTGATTGTAAAGGCACACACCTGTTCAAAAGAACTGGTCAAGGAGCTCAGAGACAGAATTGTGGCAAGGCACCGATCTGGCCAAGGTTACAAAAGAATTTACTCAAGGTTCCTAAGCGTACAGTGGCCTCCATAATTATTAAATGGAAGAAGTTTGGGACCACCAGAAGTCTTCCTAGACTTGGCCGTCAAGCCAAACTGAGCAATCTTTGGAGAAGAGCATTGGTGAGGGAGGTAAAGAAGAACCCCAAGATCTCTGTGGCTGAGCTCCACAGATGCAGTAGGGAGATGGGAGAAAGTTCCAGAAAGTCAACTATCACTGCAGCCCTCCACCAGTCCGGCCTTTATGGCAGAGTGGCTCGACGGAAGCCTCTCCTCAGTGCAAAACATTTGAAAGCCCACATAGAGTTTGCTAAAAAAACACATGAAGGACTCCCAGACTATGAGAAATAAGATTCTCTGGTCTGATGAGACAAAGATAGAACTTTTTGGTGATAATTCTAAGCGGTATGTGTGGAGAAAACCAGGCACTGCTCATCACCTGCCCAATACAATCCCAACAGTGAAACATAATGGTGACAACATCATGCTATGGGGTTGTTTTTCAGCTGCAGGGACAGGACGACTGCTTGCAAATGAAGGAGACATGAATGCGGCCAGGTACAGAGATATCCTGGATGGAAACCTCTTCCAGAGTGTTCTGGATCTCAGATTAGGCCGAAGGTTCACCATCCAACAAGACAATAACCCTAAGCACACAGATAAAATAACAAAGGAATGGCTGCAGAACAACTCTGTGATCATTCTTGACTGGACCAGCTAGAGCCCTGACCTAAACCCAATTGAGCATCTCTGGAGAGACCTGAAAATGGCTGTCCACCAACGTTCACAATCCAGCCTGACGGAACTGGAGAGGATCTGCAAGGAAGAATGGCAGAGGATCCCCAAATCCAAGTGTGAAAAACTTGTTACATCATTCCCAAGAAGACTCATGGCTGTACTAGCTCAAAAGGATGCTTCCACTCAATACTGAGCAAAGGGTCTGAATACTTATGACCATGTGATATTTCAGTTTTTCTTTTTTAATAAATTTGCAAACATTTCTACATTTCTGTTTTTTTTCAGTCAAGATGGGGTGCAGAGTGTACATTAATGAGAAAAAAATGAACTTTTTTGAATTTACCAAATGGCTGCAATGAAACAATGAGTGAAACATTTAAAGGAATCTGAATACTTTCCATACCCACTGTATAATGTGATACTGTAGTATGCAGTGCATAGTATAAGTGTCAATCAATTGCAGGTTCAGGGGGAAAAAAGTTTTAAATATTAAAAAATTATATATAAAATTATAAATTATTTCCTTATCCTCACTTTCAAAATAAAAAAAATATGAATATTTAAAAATAAACATATTTGATATTGTTCAAAAATGTTTGTTCTGTGAAAATATCAATTAGTTAAACCATACATTTATAGTTGAAAAAAAAAAAACAGAACTCAAGAATTGCCATTTTTTGGTCTTTGCACTCTCTCCAAATATAATAAAATGCAATAAAAGAAACAACACATGTAATGTACCTAAAGTAAAATCAATGGAAATATCACCTCAGAGTGCAAAAAATAAGCCCTCACAAAACTCAAATCTAAAAAAGTTAATTTTTTATTTTACAATTTTTTTAAACTTTTTTCACTACTGCGCTAATAAAAAAAAAACTAAACAAGTTTGTTATCGATGTAATTATGCTAACCTGGAAAATCTTGTTTGCAGCTAAATGAACTCCATAAAAACAAAACCCTCAAAACAATGGTATTGCATTTATTTTTTCACAATTTCAATGCCCTTGCAATTTTCGTTTAGGAGGAAAAAATTAAGGTGTAAAATTGAAAAATGTCATTAAACTGTTAATGGACAGTAAAAGTAAGAAATATGTTCTTTGTTCTATAATTTTGTTACTGGAGTCTTACAGTCAATGTTGTGTTTATTACCTCCACTTCAGTGATGTCTTTCTTTTGTAAAACATTTTTCTATTTTCACAGCCATTTATGAACTTTCAAGAGTAAACAAATGATAGCAATTTCTGTAATCATATACAATGGGCATTGGGATTATGTCAAACAATGACAGGGGACTTAATAGACTGTTTAATCTCCCATACCTGTGACAAGAAGCTAAATGTCACACCATGATTGTCAGAGGCCATAAATTCAAAAAGGCAGAATTGACACAAGCCACTCTGTTGTGAATGTTTTGGAAATGAATTTTGAGCAGAAGCTCCCTCTGGTGGTTACAAACAGTACTGAACCATTCAATGAGGATTGGCAATCAGGATTCACAGACTGGCTTGATATAAGGGAGGTTCCCTCCCATCATGGTTGCCGGTGATCAATTGTTCTTGTCTAAACTGTGGTTCCTGGTTCACTTGGAAGCTTGCTGAGTCTTGCCTCTTCTTCTGCTTTCAGATAAGATATTTTCTGTTTTTGTTTTTGTGCTTACCATTTGCATATTTCTCTGCATTTCTGTGAGGTTAGCCAGCTTGGGCTCCTCTCAGTTCCTCTGGAGCCATTGTTATTTGTTCATTTGCCTTTTCCAGTTTTTTCTGTGGCTGCGGCTTAGTTTTGTTACACCAGAGAACTGATTTAGGTGGTAGAGGTCGTGTGATCTCAGGTGTTTTTGCAATCAGTAGCGTTGGCACAATTTAGGGTTTTTTTGGATTGCAGTGAGTATCCTTTCTATCCTTTTCTGTCTAGGCAGATTGGGCCCCAGCGTTTGCTCATACTATTTTCTGTCTGTGTCTGTAATTCCTCTTGTTTAACCGCCATTACATGTTTGGGGGCTTCCTATGTTCTTTGGGGATCTGCTCCGGGGCAGATAGCTTTCCTCTTTCTATCTTTTGGTGTAGTTAATCTCTCAGGCTGTGACGAGGCATCTAGGACCAACGTAGGAACGCTCCACGGCTGCCTTTAGTTGTGGTGGTTGGTCAGGGTACTGCAATCCAATAGATTCCAACCTCTCTGGTGTATTGGCATTTTTGCCTGCTCTCCTCAGCTACCGAAAAATAACAGTATCACCGACCTAACTGAAAATTGTATGGTACTCACAGAAGGGAAAAATAGTGTGGAAAGAAAAAAAAAAGTTGTCAGAGTTGTCAGAGATTTTTTTTTTCAGTTTCTTGCATTTTTTCCCTCTTTTTCTCTGGGTACTGAGGAGGATTTTTTTTTTCTCAATGGAGCTTGCACAGCTGTCTGGCCGTGTGGATCAGCTTGCCACTGAGGTTCGGAGTATTGCTGTCTATCTTTCTGGGTTGCCGGTTGTGGAACCTAGGATTCCCATGCCAGATTTGTTTTTGGGAGATCGGGCCAAATTTCTGAATTTCAAAAATAACTGTAAGTTGTTTTTTGCCTTAAACCCTAAGTCCTCAGGGAACGCAGCACAGCAGGTTCAAATTGTCATCTCTCTCCTGCGCGGCGATCCTCAGGATTGGGCATTTTCCCTGACACCTGGGGACCCTGTTTTGAGTGATGTTGATGCATTTTTTCTGGCTCTGGGGTTATTGTACGATGAGCCTAATGTCAATGATCAAGCTGAAAGAACTTGTTGGCATTAAATCAGGGGCTTGAGGACGCTGAGTTGTACTGTCAGAAATTCCGAAAATGGGCAGTCCAAACCAAATGGAATGATGATGCTTTGGCAGCCCTTTTTCGGAAGGGGCTGTCAGAGAATGTAAAAGATGTTATGGTGGGTTTCCCTGCTCCCTCTGGTCTCAATGATTCTATGTCATTAGCGATTCAAATTGACAGACGTTTGCGTGAGTGTAGAGGTATGCGTGGAATAGTGTTGCCTTGTGAGCCAGCTTCTGAACCCATGCAGTGTGATAGAGTGGCTTCTGGGGCACAGCATCATGAGTTTCGAAAACGCAATGGGTTATGTTTCTATTGTGGTGACGCCTCTCATGCTATTTCTGTCTGCCCTAAGCGGGGAAGACGTTTTGCATGCTCAGTTGTCTTGGGTAGTGTTCAGACTAAATTTCTGTTGACTGTTACCCTGATTTGCTCCCTGTCCACATTTTCTGCTCAGGCTTTTGTTGATTCGGGAGCAGCTATTAACCTGATGGATTTTGATTTTGCCAAACGTTGTGGGTTTCCCTTGATACCCTATGGAAGTCTATTCCCCTACTGGGGATTGATTCTACCCCTTTGGCTGAGAATAAACCCCAGTTTTCTACTCAGGTGATAATGAGGGTTGATCCTGATCATCAGGAGAGTTGCAAATTTTTGGTACTGTATAATCTGCATGACATTATTGTACTAGGCTTCCCTTGGTTGCAGTCTCATATCCTGTTTTGGATTGGAAAGCTGTGTCTGTAACCAGTTGGGGCTGCCAATGTGTTAATGCCAACACTCCTGTTTTTTCTGCCTCTCCCCAGTCTCAGGATGTTCCTGACTTTTTGACTGATTTTTCTGATGTGTGTAGCGAAAGTAAATCTGCATCCTTGCCCCCCCCATAGGAGATATGACTGCGCTATTGAATTAGTGCCTGGTAGTAAATTCCCTAAAGGTCGCCTTTTCAACTTGTCTGTACCTGAACATGACGCTATGCGGTCTTATATCAAGGAGTCATTGGAGAAGGGTCATATCAGACCATCCTCTTCACCCTTGGGTGCCGGTTTTTTCTTTGTGGCCAAAAAGGATGGTTCATTAAGGCCGTGCATTGATTATCGTCTCTTGAGCAAGATCACTGTGAAATATCAATATCCGTTACCCTTGATTTCTGACCTGTTTTCCAGGGTGAAAAGTACTACTTGGTTTACCAAACTTGACCTCAGGGGTGCGTATAACCTTATTCGCATTAAGCACGGGGATGAATGGAAGACGGCGTTTAATACCCCAGAGGGGCATTTTGAGTACCTAGTGATGCCCTTTGGTCTCACTAATGCTCCTTCCGTCTTCCAGTCCTTCATGAATGACATTTTCAGGGATTTTGTGGATAAATTTCTGATTGTTTATTTGGATGATATCTTGATTTTTTCCAATGACTGGGACTCTCATGTGAAACATGTTCGGACTGTGCTCCAGATTTTGAGAGAGAATGCTCTGTATGTGAAGGGATCAAAGTGTCTTTTTGGCATACAGAGGATCTCATTTCTCGGATTCATTTTGTCTCCATCTGTTATTGAAATGGACCCGGTCAAGGTTCAGGCCATCTGTGATTGGGTCCAACCTACTTCATTAAAGGCTCTTCAGAGATTCTTGGGTTTTGCCAATTTTTATCGTAAATGTATTGGTAATTTCTCTGTTATTGTTAAACCATTGACTGATTTGACTAAAAAAGGGTTCTGATGTGGTGAATTGGCCTCCTGAGGCAGTCTCTGCGTTTCAGGAACTTAAGCAGAGATTCACTTCTGCTCCTGTTCTACGGCAGCCTTATGTTTCTCTGCCATTTCAGGTGGAGGTTGATGCCTCTGCAATTGGGGCAGGTGCCGTTTTGTCCCAAAGAGATCCAGAGACCTCTAAAAGTAACCCTTGTGCCTTTTTCTCTCGAAAATTTTCTCCAACTGAACGTAATTATGACGTGGGTAATCGGGAGTTATTGGCCATGAAGTGAGCTTTTGAAGAGTGGAGACATTGGCTGGAGGAAGCCAAACATCAGGTGGTGGTCCTCACGGACAATAAGAATCTGGTTTATCTGAAATCAGCCAAGCGAATTAATCCTAGACAGGCCAGTTGGGCCTTGTTTTTCACACGTTTTAATTTTGTGGTTTCCTTCTTCCTGGCACTAAGAATGTTAAGGCGGATGCCCTCTCGAGGAGTTTCCTTGCAGACTCTCCTGAGTTATCTGATCCTGCTGTTATTTTGAAAGAGGGTGTAGTTCTTTCCGCCATCTCGTCCAATTTGAGACTGGCTCTGGAAGGGTGTCAGGAGGATAAACCCGAGCGCTGCCCTATTGGGAAATTGTTTGTCCCAGACCGGTGGAAAAAGAGTGTGATGTCTGAGATTCATTGTTCCGCATTGGCCGGTCATCCCGGAATTTTTGGTACCAGAGACTTGGTGAGTCGGTCCTTTTGGTGGCATACTTTGACGTCAGGGAGTTTGTGCAGTCCTGTGGGACTTGCTCTCGCTCCAAGCCTTGCTCTCGCTCTAGTGGTTTGTTGATGCCATTGCCTGTGCCCAAGATACCATGGACCCATATCTCTATGGATTTTATTTCCGACCTCCCTGTTTCTCAGAGAATGACCGTTATCTGGGTGATTTGTGATAGGTTTTCCAAGATGATACATCTTGTGCCATTACCTAAGTTGCCTTCCTCCTCCGAATTGGTGCCTTTGTTCCTTCAGCACGTGGTTCGGTTACACAGCATTCCGGAGAACATTGTGTCTGACAGAGGAGTCCAGTTTGTTTCCAGATTTTGGATGACTTTTTGTTCTAAACTTGGTGTTCAATTGTCTTTCTCCTCGGCTTTTCATCCTCAGACCAATGGACAAACTGAGAGAACAAACCAGACATTGGAGACTTATCTGAGATGCTTTGTGTCTTCTGATCAAGATGACTGGGTCTCTTTTTTGCCTTTGGCTGAGTTTGCTCTTAATAATAGGGCTAGCTCTGCCACTTTGATGTCTCTATTTTTCTGCAATTTTGGGTTTCACCCTCGATTTTCTTCGGGACGGATGGAGGCTTCTGTCTGTCCGGGTGTTGACTCTGTTGTGGAGCGTATGCAGCAGATTTGGGACCAGGTAGTGGAGAGGTTGTCCCTCTCTCAGGAGAAGGCCCAGCGGTTTGCCAACCAGCATAGGACTGATGGTCCTCGGTTTAAAGTGGGGTATTTGGTCTGGTTGTCCTCAAGAAATATCCCTATGAGAGTTGCATCTCCTAAGTTTAAGCCTGGGTTCATTGGACCTTATAAGATCATGGAGATTCTTAATCCTGTTTCCTTTCGTTTACTTCTTCCAGGGACATTTAAGATCCATAACGTGTTCCACAAGTCCTTATTGAAGAGGTTTGTCGAGCCAGTGGTTCCTATGGCTGTGCCTCCTGATCCTGTTTTGGTTGAGGGCAATCTGGAGTATGTGGTTGAGAAAATATTGGATTCTCATTTTTCTAGACGGAAACTCCAGTATTTGGTTAAGTGGAGAGGTTATGGTCAGGAGGACAATTCTTGGGTGTTTGCTTCGGACATATATGCTAGGAGACTGATCCGTGCGTATCACCGAGCTCATCCTGACCGACCTGGTTGCACAAATGAGGGTTCGGTGACCCCTCCTCAAGGGGGGTACTGTTGTGAATGTTTTGGAAATGAATTCTGAGCAGAAACTCCTCTGGTGGTTACAAACAGTACTGAACCATTCAATGAGGATTGGCAATCAGGATTCACAGACTGGCTTGATATAAGGGAGGTTCCCTCCCTTCATGGTTGCCGGTGATCAATTGTTCTTGTCTCAACTGTGGTTCCTGGTTCACTTGGAAGCTAGCTGAGTCTTGTCTCTTCTTCTGCTTTCAAATAAGATATTTTCTGTTTTGTTTTTGTGCTTACCATTTGCATATTTCTCTGCATTTCTGTGAGGTTAGCCAGGGCTTGGGCTCCTCTCAGTTCCTCTGGAGCCATTGTTATTTGTTCATTTGCCTTTTCTAGTTTTTTCTGTGGCTGTGGCTTAGTTTTGTTACACCAGAGAACTGATTTAGGTGGTAGAGGTCGTGTGATCTCAGGTGTTTTTGCAATCAGTAGCGTTGGCATTTTTTAGGGTTTTTTTGGATTGCAGTGAGTATCCTTTCTATCCCTTTCTGTCTAGGCAGATTGGGACCCAGTGTTTGCTCATACTATTTTCTGTCTGTGTCTGTAATTCCTCTTGTTTAACCGCCATTACATGTTTGGGGGCTTCCTATGTTCTTTGGGGATCTGCTCCGGGGCAGATAGCTTTCCTCTTTCTATCTTTAGGTGTAGTTAATCTCTCAGGCTGTGACGAGGCGTCTAGGACCAAAGTAGGAACGCTCCACGGCTGCCTTTAGTTTTGGTGGTTAGTCAGGTTACTGCAATCCAATAGATTCCAACCTCTCTGGTGTATTGCCGTTTTTGCCTGCTCTCCTCAGCTACCGAAACATAACACCACTCCAACTGACCAGTGGCCCCCCACCTTCACCCTCTAGCCCCTATACATGTATCTGATCTTACAATTGTATCCAGTTGATTGCTTCCATTGAAGGGTTGCTGTCGGGAGAAGTGAACAAGAGGCAGGAAGGGTCATCAAGCATGGTCAGAGCCAAGACATGACATCAGTAACAGAATTGTAAGACAAGAGGATGGTCAAAATTAATGCCGAGGTCAGAAAACAGGAGGAATCAAGAAAACACTACAGGCAAGAACAAGAGCATTATTCAGGTAGCAAAAATTAATTGACTGGAAGTGGAAGTTAGAGACCCAGGTGTTTAAATAGCAGGCAGCCCTGCACAAGGCTTTCAAAAAGGAGTAATTAAAAAAGACAATTAACCATATAGCTCACTGATTTTGTGCCTCCAAATGTCCCAGGAGCTAAACAGGACTGATGCTGCTGAAAATCTCCCACAACAAAGGAGCGGAGCCGCCTAGTGGCCAAAGCATGAATAAAAAGGGACATGAACAGGCACAGATGTTACAGATGGATTCTGCATACAGTAAAAACATATATACAACAAGAATGCTCCCCAAAACATTCATAAAGCCTTCAATACTATCATCACCTCATCTATCCAAAAAAGAGAAGGGGAGTGCTGGTTGCATATAGTAACTAGTGGTTTATTTTTTTTCCCAGAAATTAACGATACACATGAAAATACTTTGGAATATATTTTAACAAAGAAATTTGCTTCTTATTCCTCCTGGATTGATCTTTGATTCTCAATTTTCTCATTTTACTGGTACATCCGTCTTCAGTGAATACAAACTTTCCCATTATTGATATAGGAGGCCATAACTGGTTCTCATAAATGAAGAGGGAGAAGATGAGGGAAACTAGAGGTAGACACAAAATTTCTGTTGCAAGTTCTACTGAAATGACTGCTACACTTTAACACCTTTCTGACATTAGACGTAATATTCCGTCCATGTGCCCTTGGCCAATTTGACCATAGATGGAATATTACGTCACGGAGGAAGAGCGACCGATCGTGGCCGGGTGTCAGCTGATTCTGACAGCGGACACACGGCACCTGGTGCCAGGAGCAATCATAGACCGCTCCCTGCACTCTAACCCCCGGAATACTGCGATCAAACATGATCACAGCATTCCGGAAGCCAGCACAGGGCTGACAGTCCCTCTGCCTTTGGATCGGAGACCCCGTGGTGTGACGCGGGGTCCCCATCATTGCCATGGTGAGCAAATGTCATCATGATGACACCCGGCTCACCAGAGCTAGTAAACTTGCTGATCATGTGCAGTACATGATCAGCAAGTTTCCCTGTTAGTGCAGCACTGACAGCTTCTATAGCATGCAGATGTTGCTTCCAGCTGCATGCTATAGAAGCGATCAGCCTGCAAAAAATGATTGTCCTATAGTGGGACTAAGTAAAAAAGTTAGAAAAAAGTAAAAAAAATTTTTTAAATAATTGTAAAATCTAAAAAAAAATAAATAAAAAAATCAATCTACAGTATATTCAATCTCTAAATAAATATTTGAATTAAAAAAATATACAAACAATAAAAGTACACATATTTGGTATTGCGGCGTCCGCAACGACCCGACCTATAAAATTGTCCCACTAGTTATCCTTTTTAGTGAAAACCATAAAACAACAAGGCAAAAAACATGCTTTATCATCATACAACCGAACAAAAAGTCAAATAACATGCGATCAAAAAGATGGATATAAGTAATCATGGTACCGCTGAAAATGTCATCTTGGCCTGCAAAAAACGAACTGCCATGCAGCTCCAACAGCGGAAAAAAAAAAAGTTCAGAATAAAGTGATGCAAAAACAATTAATTTCTATAAAATAGTTTTTATTATATAAAAGCATCAAAACATAAAAAAAATTAAAATGAGGTATCGCTGTAATCATACTGACCTGAAGAATAAAACTGCCTTATCATTTTACCACACACGGAATGGTATGAAACCCCCAAAAAGAAATTCATGAATTGCTGGTTATTGCTCATTCTGTCTCCCAAATATTGGAATAGAAAGTGATAAAAAAAAATGTCATGTACCAATAAAAACGTCAGCTCGTCCCGCAAAAAACAAGACCTCACATGACTCTGTGGGCCAGAATATGAAAAAATTATAGCTCTCAAAATGTGGTGATGCAAAAACTATTTTTTGCAATAAAAAGCGTATTTTAGCGTGTGACAGCTGCCAAACATAAAAACCCGCTATAAGGCCTCTTTCACACATCGTGATATTTCCGATACCGGAGATGTCAGTGTCCATGTTTGTAATACGTGTGGCACACGTGTGGCATGCGTGTGCTGCATCAGCACCACACGGACGGGCGCCAGGGAAGAAGAGTTGCAGTAAGCGCTGTTCCCCGGCGCAGGGTGCTGAACACGGCTCTTATCAATCTTTCCTGTTCTGCTGGCAATCGGCGCGAGCAGGGAATTATGATGAGATTACATTTACGTGATAAAAGAGACAGCAGGTGGCAGCTGATGGGCCTATTACTCCCATCACCTACCCCTGCTGCTGCTAATAACAGTGACAGCAGGATCAGCTGAAGGGGGTATTCATCTGCCGCTGCCTGAACTATAAATATATAAATTTAAAAACCGTGTGGGTTCATCTATATTTTCTATAACCAGCCAAGCAAAATTACAGCTGGGCACTGCAATCCTCAGCTGTCAGATTCAGCAAGGTTTGGTTATCAGAATAGAGTGGTCCCCAAGCTGTTTTTTTTTTAACCCTGCTGTTGTGTTCGGGTCATAGTGACCCGAACAGACTTTTGCGGCCCTGTAGATTTTTTTCTGTAAGTCTCTAAAACTTGAGACTCCTTGACTTTTCCTCATTTGGGGGGACCTACCTATGAGTATTTTTTTTTTTTCTTTCGTTTACTTTTTGCTACACGCAAAAAGTTACACTTGTTGTGAACTTGTTGTGTTCGGGTCATAGTGACCCGACATCATTTTTTACAGCTGTGAGGCCATATTTTCAGTGAAATAAAAGGAGTTCTAACTCAGTTGGGTCTATTTATTGCATCTATATGTATATCAATTGATTTATTTCCTAAATTATTTCAATGGGGTCGTATATGCGCTCTACCGGAGGTATGCATTGAGATCTGCGCACCATAAAAATGGCTTTATATTGATTATTTTTGGTGCACAGTCTATTCTAAAATGTAGAGTGCATCCGGAGAGATCACTAGGTGTGCAAAAAAAATAAAAAAAAAATAAAATTAAAAAAAAATAATAATAAAAAATTTAATAGTAATAAAAAAAACAAAAACGTCATACTAATGAGTACTAACCACCATGATAATGAAGTAAGTACACTGAAAGATAGAAAACCAAATATGATCTTTTTTTTCTTTTTACAAAATATGTGTAGTTTTCTATTTTCGTTTTGCTCATTGCTCTGTTTTTTCTGAATAAAAAAAAAATAAAGATTTCTATTTCATTTTTCTTTTTTTTTTACTACCAAACATGTTCACAAACAGTCTAGTAAGCAAAAAGTATAAAAAAAAATTGAGTTAGAGTGTCTAAAATCAAGGTTTAATAAGCCGGGTCATACTGACCCTCAACACTACAAGTGTATAGTAAATGCGAACAGAACAGCAGGGTTAAATTATTTAATAAATAATTTAAAAAACAGCGTGGGCCCCCGCCTATTTTTGACACCCAGCCTAGCTAAAGCTTACAGCTGGGGGGCTGGTATTCTCAGGCTGGTAACGGGCCCCCCCAGCCTAAAAATAGCAGCCCACAGATGCCAGAAAAGGAACATCTATTAAGGCGTTCTGTTCCACGCTGTAACCCATGTCTGGGGGATAATTAGTTTTCAACCTGGAAGTGCCAAGATGCGACCGTCCATGCTGAGAACCACTGGTGAATGAGATCTAGGAACTCAGCGTCAATAACCGGGGGTGTCGTCATAGAGGTTACCTTTGGTCACTGGACTCTGTTCCCTGCGGCTGAGCTGTGGTGTTATCCAGGGTGTTATCCGGGGTCACAAATAAAATTCACATACCATGAATCAGTAGATTAGTTTCAAAAAGGGGGCACTTGTTGGGCATTGCCACTGTTAAGGCAAATCTATAGATAAGTTCCTTGGGGGTCTAGTTTGCAAAATGGAGTCACTTGTGGGGGGTTTCCACTGTTCAGGCACATCAGGGGCTCTCCAAATGCGACATGATGCCTGCAGACCATTCCATCAAAGTCTGCATTCCAAAACGTCACTACTTCCCTTCCGAGCCCCGACATGTGCCCATACAGTAGTTTTCTTCCATCATATGGGGTATCAGCATACTCAGGACCAAGATGGACAACAACTTTTTGGGCCAAATTTCTCCTGTTACCCTTGCGAAAATTAAAAATTAAGGACTAAATCATAATTTTATTGGTAAAAAAAATATGATTTTCTATTTTCAAGCTGGGCGTTATAAACTTTAGTGAGACATTTGGGGGTTCAAAGTGCTCACCACACTTTAGATAAGTTCCTTGGGGTGTCTAGCTTCCAAAATGTTGTCACTTTGGGGGGTTTTTACTGATTAGGCACATCAGGGGTTTTCCAAACGCGACATGGGTCCGATCTCAATTCCACCAATTATGTGTTGAAAAGTCACAACAGTGCTCCTCACTTCCGAGCTCTGCCATGCGCCCAAACATGGTTTTACTCCCACATATACGGTTCAGCTACCAGGACAAATTGCAAAATAACTTTTGTGGCCAATTTCCTCATGTTTCCTTGGGAAAAAAAAAAATTTGGGTGAAAAGATCATTTTTGCGAAAAAAAAATATTTTAATTTTACAGTTTTTTATAACTTTGTAAGCACTTGAGGGTTCTAAAGTTGAAACCACACATCAGATAAGTCCTTGGGGGCTAGTTTTGACAGGGTCTTTGTGGGGGTTTCCACGTTTAGGCACATCAGGGCCTCCAAATGGCAGGATCCTTTCCCATTCCACCAATTTGCGTTGAAAAAGTCAATGGGTCCTTCTCTTCTGAGCTCTGCCATACACCCAACAGTGGTTAACCCCCACATATGGGGTTCACGTACTCAACAAGGCATAATAACTTTTTGTGAAAAAAAGTGAAATGTTCTTTTTTTTAAACATTTCAAAAAATTTCTGTGAAGCCCCAAAGGGTTTAACAAACTTCTTGAATTGTTTTTTATTTTGAGGGTGCGTTTTTAAATGGTGTATTTTAGGTTTTTTCATCATATGACCCCAAAGTGACTTCAAATGTATGGGCTCTAAAAAAAGTGTTGTAAAAATGAGAAATCGCTGTTTAACTTTTAACCCTTATAACTTTCTAAATAAAAAAAAAATTGTTCCAAAATTGCTGAGCAAAGAGACTTGTGGGAAATGTTATTTATAAAGTATTTTGTGTACAACTCTGGATTAAGGGCATAAATTCAAATTTGGAAAATTGCAAAATTTTTAAATTTTGCCAAATTTAGTTTTTCACAATAAACACAAGTCGTTCAAGAAATTTTACCCATCTGAAACAAATTCACGAGACAAAATTTCAGAACCCGGATCATGGAAGTGTTCCAGAGTTATTCCTGATACGTGACAGTGGTCGAATTGTAAAAATTGCCCGTCAAACATGCAAACCCCCCCTTGGGGGTTAAGGGGTTAATCATCATTATCGTACTAGAGTCCACACCAAAAGGGCTGATCCAACGTTATTGCCAATTTTGCCTCCATAAATATCTGTTCCAAAACCCCAATTTTATTTTGGAAGGCAAACTCTTATAAATCTTGAAGACATAACTCAAGTAAAATGAAATTTTTAAAGTTTTAAATTTTCATAGTTTAGTTAAATTTTTCTTTCAAATTGAATTCAAAACCTCCTGCCCGAAAAAAATTTGAATCACTGTTAGTCTTTAGGACTAAGTAATCCCCTTTAATCCCTTTAACATTTTTGGCCATATTTGCAAACTTCCATTGAAATAAGTTAACCAGAATAACCAACAGCCCATTTAAAAACAGATCACGACTGACTTTTCAGTTTTTTTATTTAAAAAAACATCCCAAAAATTATCCCTTTTAGTATCTGCATCAGAAAGCCCCATTCTTTTGCCAAGAACTGATGGAGTCATTGTCAAAGGTAACACAATTCTGAACTTAAACGAGTGAGGCCAATATTCCATAACTCCTCCACTTGCTAGTTGCTTTCGGAGGCAAATGAGGCCAATCGGCCTGCATTTGTTGTACTCGCCTATATCAATCAATTTGTGATTGTCCTTTGCTGGAACTGCAGTACCCCATTTTTATTTTGCCATGGTTTGATTTTTTTCTTTTCTTCTTCCATTGTCAGTGTTCTTTTTTCATTAACCAGTACTTTCACCATTATGATTAACTTTTGACAATTTCCCCCCCCCCAATTATTCAAACATTGAAAGGACGTAACAAAATGCTAGATTTGGTCTTCCTAGCAATATTTAGCATAAGCCACATTAGGTGTGGACTGTACGTTGTTAAGTTCTAAAACAAACAATGTGCAAAAACAAACAGAACATTAATTCAACATTTTTTAAATTTTTTTTTTTTTCTCTTTTTTAACAATAGGATACTAAAATGCTATGTGTTCCAACAGAGGGAAAAGTCAGCACCTGCCACATGGCGCTGTATGGGTTTTGGCATACACAAATGTAACTTGATAATAAACAGAGGCAAAAAAATTGTTTTGACACACAAACTTTTGAATAACATTCCGCAGTTAATTTTTGATTAATTTTCTTTTGTATTTTTAAAAAACTTTATTTCCTCCTTCACAAAAAAAATGACGCACAAGAATGCAAAAACTAGTGTTTTGTGAGGAAAATTCAGCAGGACTTGTTGAAACAACATCAAATCATGACAACCACACCGTCTGGTAATACTTCAGCACCTCTGCATCTCCCTACCATCAATTGAAATTCTGTTTAAGCGGCCACACTACGTTTTGGTCGTATTTTTTCTCTTATTTAAACCGAAACCCTAGGAAAATCAAGAAAAAACACCAATTGCATTTTGACCCACTCCTGGTTTTGGCTTATAAATACTGAGTGAAATACTGACCAATACTGATAGGTACCGACCTTTCACACGCTACGTCACAATCCAGTTTGGATTTGTGGCAGCTCTGGTTCCACTAATAAAACTTTTTCCTTCAATACACGGTGTTAATATAGTTTTTCCCCCTGGCAAGCTGGGTAATTGCAGTGCTGTGGGTCCACTGTGGATTTGGACCACTCCAACACCTTTAAAAGGTCACCGAGCATCGCTGCGTTGGTGCGGTCCTTTTGGAAAACAACCTACAGGAGCAACTTTCTGGTATAAGCCACGTCTGGTGTTTGGAGTCCAGTTGCTGTTCTTCGCGTGTGGAGCTTAGGTGGTGTTTTTGTTCCTTGTCCCTATGTTGTTTCACTTTCCCCGTGTTTTTAAGCAAAGGCATGCTCTTTGCCACCGTGCCTAGCCAAAGGGGGGATTTGGGACAACTAGGTAAGGTATCCTGATGCGTGGGGGGAAGGACCCCAATAGGGGTTAGGTAGTGCAGGGACAGGCTCATATTTGAGCCAGGTGGTGACCATCCCTCATTCCCTATTGTTGGGCCCTCCTCTTGCCTTTCCTCTTGTTGTAGGGAGTTGGCCGTGCGACCACCCCCCTTGGGTCAGTCACACACCGTGACACTACTTTCGTTTTCTCCAGAGCTGGCAGTTTTGCAATACTTAGTGTTATGAGTTTTTTTCCATGCTTTGGGGCTTCCTATTTCATCTTTATTGCGAGCTTTTTGCTTTGAAGTCCTAACTAGGGATGAGCTTTCCGATATTGCAAACGGAAATCGGCCCGATATTTGCTAATCGGAAATTTCCGATTTCCGATTGAATTTTTTTACATTGGGGGAAAACGGAAATCCCATAATCCTTCAGCCCTGAGCGCTCCGTGGAGCCCCAACGGGCTGAATTTTTTGTGAAACATTGTTTAACTCCCTAAGTTGGTAGGAGGCCCAAAACTTGCAGCTAGGGCTTGCGCGGATGGCTGGCGGATTAGAATCAGCAGTAATAAAAGGGCACCTGCCATTTTAGCCTCACCTACGTGAAAGCAGAAGGGATTTGCTGTTGGAGACGGGAAAATCTCAAATCTAAATGAAATTGCCGTTCTGAATCCATCAATAAGAGAGCAGGGAGTAAGGGACGTCCCCGTGCGGCCGCGGAAGAGGTGCATCAGCACAGACATGTCCATCCAGAGCAAGCAGCAGGCCCAATCACACGCAACCGCACCCGGCAGCAGTCTAAAATGCGGCTTGTTAGGAGGACAGGGGCCAAGGTGAAAGAGAGGATCAAGTAGAAACCGTTGTTGGTTGGATGGCACTGAGGCATCCACCTCAATGAGCGCGCACCTCCCAGGACCCTCCACCACACGGTCAGGCCACTGAAGGCGCACCCATTGCTTTTCACGCCCATAAATTCCCAGACATTCAGAAGGCCAGGAGCCAACCTTAATCCTCTTCTCAGAATCTTTGGCTTGGAATCTGTGTGCCAAGGCATTCCTGCAGCTAAAAGAGTTAGTGTCACAATGCGCAACCACTGGTGCGTCGAGGAAGAAGTGAGGGTGGGCCGTGCCCACAGTGACCCAAACCCCCAGTCAGTAATGATCATGAAACTCCTGCCGTTTCTGCTAGAAATGTATTGGTGACAGGTCCTGACCCATCTGCAGCTGAGGGGCGCAAGCAATAGGGATAGCTCAAGGAAAGCTTGCAGGTTGCGCGCGTGGCCGCCCGGGGGAGGAAGAGGGAAAAATTTGTTGTTGCTCCCTCAACTTAAACACCCGTTGGGCGGGCCTTTAAAGAGACAATGGGTGCGCCCAAGAGTTGTGGTGCATGGGCCTTTTTTCGACCAAGTTGCGTGAGACAGTAGTCAGAGCAAGCTTTGTCGACAAACTGTGCGGAGAGGAAGAACCAGCAACCTTTATACCACCAATATGTTGACGCGTAGGAAAGGGCCCCTGTGGGGGAGTGGCAGTCACCCCAGATGATTCGCTACCTGCAGCTGGCCCCCACCTTCCATCTTTCAAACCCTTCCTCCAGCTCGCAAACAGCGGCCCCCTTTCTCCCAGAATCCAGGGTGCATCTGCAGCAGTGTTGTACGGTGGCACACTTATGTACTTCGTCAGCTCAGCATTCCCAACGTGGCATCCTCACACTCCCAACCAGTGTGCGCCATCGTCACAAAGGTGTGGGAGAAAGGCCCCCATATCGGCAAACCAACCCACGACACGGGCAGAAATTCTGCATTGCCAAAACTGCTTGCACTGGAAATGTACCATTCTAGGGTGAGCAAGCCGCCTTTATCATAGTTGTGGTTTGAATCCCACAATAAGCGTGCCCAGCCGCTTCTATTCACGGCAAGCTGTCCCCCCCCCCTGCAACAGCAGTGGGGGAAATTAAGCATGCCTAAAAAGCAGTTAGGAGCAAGGTTACCTGACCACCGCCGTGCCAGCCATGGCCGGGACTCTACATTTCCTCATCGCCCATTGGGTTAATGTATTGACCTGGAACTAAGTAGACGTGCAAAGCGGGTCCTGCCAACTCCACGGATTGCGGCCTCTCTTTTCCGTACAAATTGACTCCCTCCTTATAATCCTCGTCAGACTCCCTGCAGCCAGACGTACCACAAAAGGTTTCAGACTGCATCGGCCAAACATCAACAGGCCGATTGAAATTGGTTTTTGGGAATGTTAGCCACACACCGAGCTGGGAACACCTCAAGGGCAGAGCGACAAGTTGGCTTGCCCGCTCAACCTCCGCCAGGATGGTGGTGTTGACAACGGCCGAAACCTGGTCGCGGCCTTGCCAAGGTGGTCTGCCACTTCCATGCCTTGCCCTGTCCTAAACTTGGTGGGTGCAGAGGTTTCCTTGGAACTATCCTGACCTTGAGGAGCCTGCACAAAGTCAGAACGAGTGCTCTCTTTGCGGCGTTAAGAATGGCGCATCGCGCCTTTCAGCCATGCAGCGAGATTGGGCCGCCCAGCACCGCATCATTGTTGACTTTGCATATGGCGGAGGTTGTGGGGAGCCGCAAAACCGCAATTAGTAGTTTCAGCTGCAGCAGGCGCAAAGTAGGCGACACCATCTCAGCCCCCCACTTTACAACCAAGAGTGGGCAACCATGAAGGACATAGCACCTTTTGAAGTGCTTTGGGACTCCACCGATGGTGAGCGCGGATGTGCCCTACCGCTGACTATTCCCCCTTATAGCTTATAGAATCTCATTAAAGGATAAGGATAGTTTTCAGGAGAAGGAGTATATGAGACCTTGCACCCCAGGCAATCTTCTCGGCCCGGTTGGTACAAAGTCTGTGGGTGCCTCACAAAGGTCCAGCAGGACACAGCAAGCGAGGAGGGGTGAGGAGGACTAAGGAGAGCTAGAGGAGGAATACATTCGCTCTACTATTCACCAGATAGAGCATGGAGGGGGAGCAGATCAGCCAGACACTTCCTGCACTGGTGACAGCGATGCATGGACAGTTGGCAACCTTCAGCAAATGAGTGACTTCATGCTGCATGTTGACAAAAGACCCACGCTGGCTCGTATTCTCCACACAAATACACTGGGTGGGAACCCTCTTTAGATCCACATTACCGGGGACAAAGCCTTGAAAGCCTAATTAAAACCGTTGAACTGGGGCCCAAAATGCAGGAGTACCAAGAAATGGTTAATTCACTCATGTACCTTTTTCCACCGCTAGCATGATCGCGTGCCAGCAGGCACCTCAGGCTCCTGGGCCGCGGAACCGTTCAAACCGTTAAAAAGCAGTACATCTGCTTCTGACAGGGGTTTGGTATACCCAACCTGTTCCAACGGTTTCTGAACCCCAAACATTCGGGCACCATCACCAGACATGCAACGACTAGGAGGCAAAAGTTCCGTGAAAATGGGGCACAAACCTCTTCACCCCGTCAGTGGGCTTCAGGATGGATCGCCCTCTTCAAGTTTTGGGTTCTCCAATTGGATAATGGCCCGACTTAGCCATATCCTTGGAGGTCCTGGCTTGTCCTGGTGCCCGTGGATTTCTGAACGCGCTTTATGCGTGGCAAGCACAACAGAACCACGAAGCTATTCGCTGCAAATGTGGCCGGCTTACATTCCTAAAAATGAACCAGGCCTGGATTTCTGGAGACTTTTTCTGCCCTGGGCCACAGTACAAGGTACTGCATGGTTGGTAGCAGTAGCTGCTCTGCATGTGCCTATTTGCACAGCGTCATCTGTTATGCCCATGCTCTGGCCCTTCTACCAACATCAGCACCTGGTTCTGTGAACTTTTACCTCATATTGTTTTCCTTTTGGGGGCTCTATACCACCCAGGCCCATTTCCGTGACTGAAACTTCCACAGCCGTGTTTTCTGGGCTCAGTACCACCGCTAATGCCCATTTCCGTACTGACACTTTTATAGCATGCCGTGTTTTTGGGCCTAGTACCGCCAGTATGCCCCATTTCCGTGACTGAAAACTTTCACCATGCCGTGTTTTAGTCTCTAGTACCACCATCAGTCCCATTTCCGTGACTGCCACTTTCACGCATGCTTGTTTCTCGGGCTCTAGTACGCCAGCTAGTGCCCATTTCCGTGATGACATTTCACAGCATGCCGGTTTCGGGCTCTAGTACCGGATCTATCCCTTTCCGGATACACTTTTATAGCATGCCGTGTTTTGGGCTCTAGTACCGCCAGCTATGCCCTTTCCGGACTGAAATTTCACACAGCCGTGTTTCGGGCTTAGTACCGCCATTAGGCCCATTTCCGTGCTGCCACTTTCACAGCATGCCGTGTTTCTGGGCCAGTACCGCCATCTATGCCCATTTCCGGTGACACTTTCACAGCATCCGTTTTCGGGCTCTAGTCCGCCATCTAGGCCCATTTCCGTGACGACACTTTTTTAGCATGCCGTGTTTCTGGGCTCTAAACCCGCCAGTAGTGCCCATTTCCGGACTGAAACTTTTCACAGCATGCCGTTTTCGGGCTCAGACCGTCAGTCCCTTTTCAGTGACTGCCACTTTCAGCCATCTGTTTTCTGGTTAGTACCACCAGCTAGTGCCCTTTCCGTGACGACACTTTCACGCATGCCGGTTTCTGGCTCTGTTACCGCCATTGTGCCCATTTCCGTGATGCCACTTTCACACATGCTGTGTTTCTGGCCAGTACCGCCAGTAGTGCCCATTTCCGTGACTGCCATTCACAGCATGCGTGTTTTCGGGCTTATACCCCATTAGTCCCATTTCCGGACGCCACTTTCACAGCATCTGTGTTTTGGCCATACCCCCTAGGCCCTTTCCGTGACTGAAACTTTCCAGCTGCGGTTTCTGGGCTTAGTACCGCCAGCATGCCCTTTCCGTGACGAAACTTTCACGCATGCGTTTTCTGGTCTAGTACCGCCATCTAGTGCCCATTTCCTGACTCCACTTTCAAAGCATGCTGTGTTTCTGGGCTCTAGTACCACCGGTGCCCATTTCCTGACTGACACTTTCACAGGCATGCCGTGTTTCTGGGCTCTAGTACCCCATCTGTGCCCTTTTCCTGACTGACCTTTTAAGCATGCCGTGTTTCTGGGCTTAGTCCCCGCCAGCTGTGCCCTTTTTCCGTGACTGAAACTTTCACAGCTTGCCGTGTTTTTGGGCTAGTACCGCCAGCAGTGCCCCATTTCCGTGATGAAACTTTCACAATGCCTGTTTCGGGGCTCTGTACCGCCATCGTGCCCATTCCCGTGACGCCTTTCACAGCATGTTTGGTTTCTGGGCTCTAGACCACCACATGCCCATTTCCGTGACTGACACTTTCACAGCAGCCGTTTTCGGGCTCTAGTACCACCATCATGCCCTTTCCTGAAGAACTTTTTAGAGCCGTGTTTCTGGCTCTAGTACCGCCACTATGCCCATTTCCGTGTGCACTTTTATACAGCCGTGTTTCTGGGCTTAGTCCCCGGGCCGTAGTGCCCATTTCCGTGACTGAAACTTTCACGCTGGGGGTTTTTCTGGCTTATCCCGCCATCTAGTGCCCATTTCCTGCTGCCACTTTCACAGCATGCTGTGTTTCTGGGCCAGTACCCCAGCAGTGCCCATTTCCGGACTGACACTTTCACGCAGCCGGTTTCTGGGCTCAGTACCGCATCTGTGCCCATTTCCATGCTGACACTTTTAACATGCCGTGTTTCGGCTCTATACCCCATATGCCCATTTCCGGACTGCCACTTTCACAGAGCGTGTTTCTGGGCTCTAGTAACCGACTAGTGCCATTTCCGGACTGAAACTTCACAGCATGCTGTTTTCTGGGCTCAGTACCGCCGCTGTGCCCATTTCCGGACGCCACCTTTTACAGCATCCGTTTTCTGGCTCTAGTATCGCCAGCTGTGCCCATTTTGTGACGCCATTTCACAGCATGCCGTGTTTTCTGGGCTCTAGTACCCCATCTAGTGCCCATTCCGTCGCCACTTTCACAGCAGCGGTGTTTTGGGCTCTAGACCGCCCCCCCCCCGAACCCTTTGGAAAAAAATTTCAAGCAGCTGTGTTTTTGGGCTCTAGCCGCCAGCTGTGCCCATTTCCGTAACTGCCAACTTTTAAGCATGCCGTGTTTCTGGGCTTAGTATCGCCAGCTATGCCCATTTTCCCCGGACTGCCATTTCAGCATGCTTGTTCTGGGCAACATCCGCCAGCTGTACCTCGTTAGACCAAAGTGGAAAAAAAGGACGACAATGCCAAACACCTTAGCAGGCACAAGGGCGGGTCCACCACGGGCTGTTCGTGGCAGTGAAGTGCGGACACAGGTGCCTCCCCCAAAGGGAAACCGAGTTCCGCATCGCCAGCTGGTTCTCGGGAGTGCCCAAGGGCACGGGTCCTCCCTCCCAACCGGTTCGACAACGCTCGCTCTAACCCAACCCTCCACCCTACAACCATAAACCCTCACCCTACCCCAACTAATCCAACCCAAAGAAAAAACTCCGCTGTTAAAAGAAGCGACCGTTTTCCCTGCAGTTTTCGCTCTGTGCATCTTTCACGATTTTTTTTGCTCCTTTTGCCCCTGCAACTCCCCCCCCATTACCTGAGGTGTTTCCCCCCTTTTAGCATTATATTAACTGTGTGGTCATTTTTTAACCGATTTTTTTTCCCATTGATTGCATTGATACGGAAATCGGAAAATTCCTATATAATTTTTCCAATATCGGAAATCGGAATTCCGATACGATTTCGGGCAAACGCCATCCCTAGTCCAAAATATTGAAATCACTCTTAATGACTGTTATATTCCCTGGCTACACTTGCTAACTACAAAGGCATGATTGTCCCTCCTCCTTGTGCTGTACATTGTAGGATAACTGCAAGAATTTGGGAACGCCTGCTGTAAAAGCCAAGGTGATTTTGGTATCTGTAACGATGCAATTTTCTGCAAATTGTTAAAGTCAGCATTTTTTTGGAATTTGGAAAATCAATAGAAAATTGTTCTAATTAAGGGACCCGTGAATTTCATAAAATTCACTAATAATTCAATTTTTTATCAATTTTGCTCTGACTATGTTTGACGATACTGCTCGATATCCGAAATAGGACGGTTGGATCGGCCCATACCAAAAAATATTGGTTTGCGATCCGTCCGGAAACCCAATGCAAGACAAGGGACAGAAAATCGTAATTAAAAAAAACCCTTTCTTTCCTTGAAAAACTAAATACAACATAAAATACAAAATATATATATAAAAAAATATATATTTATATACATTCTTGTGCATATATATATATATATATATAATTAATTAATATATTTATGTTCATACACTTTCTCATAGTAAAATAGCCTCTGATTCAATTGCGGGCAAGCCGGCTTTTGTGAAATTTTCAGAACCACCCGCTGAAAGACACTGGTTTACATAATTTTAACAATGTCTTTCAGTAGTTTGATTATGGTTTCACTAACATTAATAGTTATGTGGCAAAATTTCACACTGTAAGGTTAATTAAAGGTGTAAATTCGTTGTAAAAAAAAAAAACGCAATTTTTTTGTTACAAATTTACACTTAATTAAACCCCTAATTTGAAATTTTGCACACATACACCAGTCTTTGTTAGTAAAAACCCCCTATATCAAATTACATGAAATGACATGGTTAACTCTATGTAAACCATGTTCTTTCATGTCGGGTCTGTAATTTCACAAAGCCGGCAATTGAATTAGCAGCTTTATACATGTAGAAGTGATGTACTACAAATAATAAATATATAATATATATAATATATATTTATCTGTCCAAATTCAATGACATGTATATATATAATATTATATATAAATATATGAGGTTAAAATTGTTGAAAAAAAATGTGAGACTCCCGCCCTTTTTCCCAACCAACAGACAAAAACCAGCGAGTGGGGGCGATAATAATGCCCAGATGGGACCATTATTTTTGGACCCCCCTGGCTACTAACACTACCCCCAACACCCCAGAAAAGGCAAACTATAATTAATTCGCCATTTCTGGCACTTTGCCCGTCTTTTCCCTTGCCCTGGCGGTGGGAATGGGTTTAATAAGGGTTGAAGCCACCCTTTTCTATTGAAAGGAACTTTAAAGCCAGGTTTAATAATTGAGGCTGTCCCAATAAACAACTATCAATTATTAATCCTATTGTATGAAATAAAAATAAAACACACACACTTTAATTAAAAATCATTTTTTGAAATAAACACACATTTTTGACCATATTTTTTTTTTCTGCCACTTGTGAAGCCCTTGTTCACCTTATTAAAAGAAAAAATAAAGCAACATTATTCTTACCTACCGATGGCGTCAGCCCCCGAGTACCCTTCTGAAAGGGTTAATGTTTACTGAGGACCGCAGCTAATGCTGACAGCCTCGCAGTAAACCCCCGACTGAATCACTCCTCTCCGGCGACAGGAGAGGAGGGTTAGAAATTGATTGCTTCCCACAACTTCAGGTCAGCCGGGACACCGCACTGCATCGTGAGTCAGGGGGGAACCCGGTGGCCAGTGAACTGAAACAAAATTAGGGACCCCTAAAAAAAAAAATGGAGTATGCCCCCCAATTTTTGTTAACCAGTTGATGAAGCGACTACTGAGGCCCGGGGTTTTTCAGGTGTAAGGACCAATATCCATGGCCTTTTGCAAGCCTAAAAAAAACCGCCTGCATCTGCTTACTTGGCGGGTTTAAAAAAAATAGGGGACCCCTCAAAAAAAATGGCGTGGGGTCCCCCCCATTTTTTTAACCAGCCAAATGAAGCAGACGGGGCTGAGGCCAGGTTTTCAGGCTGTAAGGACCCAAATTTCCCCGAACTTGCAAGCCTGAAATACCAGGCCCCACAGCGCTTAGTTGACTTTTTTAAACAAAAATAGAGCCCCCCCAAAAAAAAAATGGGGGGGGGTCCCCTTTTTTGTTTAACCAGCCAAGTAAAAGCAACTGCTGCGGCCTGGTTTAAAAGACTGTCAAGGCCCATGGTTTTTGGCCCTCAACACCTAAAAATACCAGCGCAGCGCCCCACAATTGGCGCACCAAAACCCAATTGTGGCACTTTAACCCGGCTCTTCCTACCCCCCGTAGGGGTGGAAAGTGGGGTAATAAGGGGTTAAGTCACCTTTTTTGAAAGGGACAATAAGCCCGGTTTAAATAAGGGAAAGGGCGTCAAAAAACACGATCCATTTTAACATAAAGTTTTAAATTTTAAAAAATACACAGTAGAAAAAAACTTTAATGAAATAAAACCCACCTTTTTCATTATTTTTTTTCACCTCTCCGCGACCCATCGTTCCCTGAAAAAAACAAAAATAAAAAAACCAACAAAAAACCCCCCTGTCCGCTCAGTAAAATCACGGTGTCCCCGTCGAGTCCCCTTGGCTACTTCTGCTGCCGGTTGTCCCTGGCCCCCAGATGGCGGTTTTCTGGGGAGTTCCCCGGGGGTGACGTCACAAAGGTTTTACGGCCAGCTGCGCAGAAAAACAGCCCCCGAGTACCCATACCGGCAGCACGTGCATTATGGGGGAGAGCTGCACGTGACCGCCAGTGGGGGGGTATGGGGGCCATCAAGGAGCCAGGCGTGACCCCGGGGGGATTTCCCCGGGTAAGCCTTTTGGGACCCTGGACCCGACCGACACTGACAGTCCCCTTTTTCGGGAATTCCCTGTCCTACTTTTTTTCGTGAACAGACCCCCATTTCTTTACAGGAAAACTCAATTCCGGACCTTTTGAAAAAATATGGATTTAAAAATTTGGAATTCCGTTACAGCAAATAGGGCCGACCCCCGTTTTTGCAGTATGGGGGAATGCTCAACATATCACCAATTTTAAAGATTTTAAAATGAAAAAATTTTAAAGATCATTTTTGCTTTTAAGGACTCAGTGAAATCATTTCCTTTGGTTTAACCCCCCAAAAGGAGATGAAAAGGGAGTTTTAAAAATTGGGAGTTTAAAAAAAAAAAAAAGTAACGTAAGAAATTTGGACAAAACCAAAAATTTAAAAAAACCAAAGGGGTTTTTACAACACTGAGAGCTGAGGAAGGGGAAAATAATTCATTAAAAACTAATTGCTTAAAATAAAAAGATCCTAAAAAAAGTAAACGACCTTCCATTAAAAGACAATAAAGCGTTTTTTTAAAACTAAAATTTAAAAATCTACTTACAAAATAACAAAATACCTTCACAAAACATTTTTTTTTTTAAATCCTGTTTATTTCTAAAGTTATACGTCCTTAAAGATTATTTTTAACACTTTAATCCCCACAGAAGAAAATCTCAGCCCCAAAAAACTCAGCACCACATTTAAACCCTTTTTTCTAAAGTAAATTTATCTCATCTTCCCTTCAAAAAAACATCAAACTCCCTCTTTCTACAACTAGATTTACAATTGGGGGGGTTTCCACGGTCAGAAAGCTGCTGTTTTGGGCTGTGCGCGGGGGAGCGCCAAACACGCGCGTCCAGATGTTAAAGCATAGTGGAGGGGGGGTTTTAAAAACCCGTCTACTTGCTAACAAACGCAGGGGCAACGCAAAAGGCTGGGGGCGTCTTTTTAGCCCCCAGCATGTCCTCGGGTATTGCGGCGAGGGGGCTCGCCGCAACATAATTAACACGGGGGGTAGTAGCCCTGCCTCTTTGGGGGGTGTTTCCGGGGTGCCCAACACCCCGGGAAAAAAGCGGGGTTAAAGGGGGGGGGCTTAGACGGAGCGGATTTCCCCTCCGAAAAAACGCTAGGTTCCCCGGCCGGGGCCATAGCCAAAAAGGGGGTTTTTTTAATTATGACCTGGTCTTCCGGGGTTTTTTAAAAAATTCGAAGACTGGGGGGCCAAATCAAGCCCCCAACTCTTTTTGCACCAAATGGTTTATCTTGGGGAAAAACAGCCCCTTAAAAGGGGGTTTGACCCTCGTGGGGAAGTTCCAAAACCGTCCCCCAAAACGCCTTGTTTTTTTTTCCCCAAACTCCTTATAATCCCCCTTGGGGGGGTTCGGGGCCCAACCTTTCCCGCACAACACGTTTTAAAAACTGACAGTGCCCAAACACCGCTGTGGGAATTTTAAACCCTTTTAAAAGCTGCTGTCAAACTCGACGCACATTTAAGAGCATTCCGGCCTCGGGCCGGAAATCCCCCATCGGACCCCCCCCTTATTTTTCGCATGTAACGAAGGTTGGCATGACAACCGGGGGTTTCCGGAACCTCATGATTACACTGCCGGATTGTTATGATGCCACCCATTGTCCGGCCCATAGAAAAAAAGCAATTCTGCACAAACAGGCATCTGATCATCGTCTATGTACAAGGGACGGGTTTGGCAGCTTCTAGCCTCCCAAAAGATATTGAACAATGCTAAAAGTAAAAAAAAAATTTTTTAAAAATTTTCCAAAAAAAAAAAATTAAACAAATCACCTCCCTTTCCCGCATTCAAAAAAAATTTAAAAAAAACAAACATCCTTTTTTTATCACCGCATTAAAACCCCCCCAAACATCACTAAAAAAGGTTAACCTGATTGCTAAACAGCGTAGCGAGAAAAAAATAAAAAAACCAAATTTTCCTTTTTTTGGTCGAGAACATTGCATTCAATGGGGAAACAGGGGCGTCAAAAATCGACCTGACCAAAATGGTAGCTTAAAAAAAAAATCACTCGGTAGGCAAAAAAATTCCCCTCCCCAAAACCCGAGACATGAAAAATGGAGAAGCTGGGCATCGAAAAATGGTGAATTTTTTTAGCAAAGTTTGAAATTTTTTTTCCCACTTAGATAAAAAAAGAACAAAATTTTGTGTCTATAACTTTAATATTGAGAATCTAATGACCTTACGTTAGCTTTTAGTGAACTGATGAAAAAAAAAAAAAAACTGGGGATTACACTTTTTTTGCAATTTCAACACACTTTGAATTTTTTCCTGTTTCCAGGACAGATATGTTAAAAAAACCAATGGTGTCTTTCAAAAGTACAAACCGTCTCCAAATAAAAACCTAACATGGCCATATTGACAAAAAATAAAAAGTTTGGCTTGGGAAAAGGGGAGCAAAAAGAAAATCCAAACAAGAAAAAAAGGGGTTTTAATGAAAAGGGTTATTGGAAATGAAAATTTCCCTCCAAACAACAGCAACCATTTTGTCACCATTTGTTTCCTTCTTAACTTACCTCTACCAGGGGGTTTCACCCCAGAAAAATTTATAACTGTGGAACTGAGTGTCCATGCTTCCTTCAAAAAAGATCCCCACATATAAATTTTTTGGGAAGGTTTTGTAAATCTTTGGAAATTTCCCTTTTCTCTTGTTTAAAAAAAAACTTGGTCCCTAGACTCAATCTAAAAAAGCTATCAATTTCCTCTATCGAACACGTGCCCAGTTTTTTGTCACAATCTGTCTCCAGGAACGTTTCTTGTTAAAGCAGAACCTTCAGGGTGCCCCCCCCCCAATACTTTTTATCTTATTAATGTGCCTCTAGTAGAACAAATGCCTAACTTCACAATTACATCAAAATTGGCCCTTTAAGACACAAAATTGCTTTTTTAGCAGTAATGATCTTAATAAAAACGACCTAAAAAACCCTAAGTGCTTCTTTTCACCTCTTTAAACATTGTGGCAGTGAGAGTAGTGTGTTAATGGGGTGTAACTTTCCCTAGTACTTTTGCTGACTGGTTTAAAGGGAAGTGATGGCTTTGTAACCTAGTGGTAGGAAAGGTCACTACACCTTACATTCAGTACACACTTGCAGCCAGGCCTGAAAACCACTCACTGTATGTTGACATTCCGATACCAAGTATCGGGATCGGCCGATATTCGCGTTAAGGAAATTTCCGATACTTAATTCCGAACTTTTTCAATATCGTACCGGAATCGGAAGTTCCCAAATTCTTTGAGAGGCAATGTGATTTTAGTCACCAATGAGGAATCCTACGAAGTGTGGGCCATCCTGTAAGATGCGGTCTTTTAAAATGGCATGGCTGTTGGCTGCTAAAAATGAGTCAAATGCACCTATAAAAGGCGCCCAGCCATTTTTGCGCACTGTGCTGTGAACTCAGTTAGGACAGAACGCTGCGTGCTGACTCTGAGGGACAGTTAATATTTTCGATTTTTGTTACAGTGCTTGAGGCAGGCTATCACCAACCGCTGTGTAAAGCTTCATTTTGCCAGTTTTTTTTTAACAGCTCTGTGCAAGGTGTGGGGGACGTGCAGGGACGCTGCAGTTTGCTCTGCATCCACCGCTTTGTAGGCATCTGCACGTGCACTTTTTTTTTTTTATTTTATTTAGTGGAATTGGTGCAGCCCATTATTTTAAAAAAATCAAATTTTAGTGTGAAGTTTCTTTCCCTCCGTTACAATACATTGGTTCAAACACTATAGAAGTACAGAAAGGAGTTTTTCACAAGTGGCAGTTGTGTTTCAGTTTCACCTTCAGTCTGTGTTTTTTACTTTTTGAGTCAGATCACCTCCAGTTTACTTGTTCAACACTGCGCGGTACCTCGACGTGTCCATGGCCATCCTTTTCATTTATCCCAATTTTGGGTTTTGCTACTTCATTTAAAAAAATCTAACTATTAGTGTGACGCGCTTCCACCGTTTAAAATACATTGGTTGCAAACACTATAGAAGTACGAAAGGAGCTTTTCACAGATTGTGGACAGTTGTGTTTCAGTGTTTTACTTCATCTGTTTTTTTACTTTTTGAGTGCAGATCACGCTCCAGTTACTTTTCAAGCACTGGCTCTCTACTCTGCTGAGCGGTCTCAGGGCTCATCCTTTTCATTTACTCCAATTTTGGTTCGCTACATTCCATTAAAATAAATCTAATCTATTAAATTGACGCGCTTCCTCCGTATACAAAAATTGGTTGCAAACACATAAAGTACAGAAAGGGCTTTTCACAGATTGTGGACAGTTTGGTTTCAGGTTCACTTCGGGTTTTTTTTTACTTTTTTTAGTGCAGATCACGCTCCATTACATGTTCAAGCACTGCTCTTTACTCTCTGACGGTCTCAGTGGCTCTCCTTTCATTTATCTCCAATTGGTTCTGCTACATCCATTTAAAATAAATCTAATCTATTGTGGGACCGCTTCCATCCTAACAATACTTGGTTGAAACACTATAAAAAAAAACAGAAAGGACTTTTCACAATTGGGACTTTGTTTCATGTTCACTTTTCTGTGTTTTTTACTTTTTTGAGTGCAGATCACCTCCAGTTACTTGTTCAACACGCTGCTTTACTCTGCTGAGCGTGTCTAGTGGCTCACCTTTCATTTATTCTCCAATTGTTCTGCTACATCCATTTAAAAAAATCAATCTTTAGTGGACGCCTTCCATCCGTATACAAACATTGGTTGCAAACACATAGAAGTACAGAAAGGAGCTTTTCACAATTTGTGGACATTGTTTTAAATGTTCACTTCACTGTGTTTTTTTACTTTTTTGAGTGCAGATCACGCTCCAGTTACTTGTTCAAGCACTGCTGCTTGTACTCCTGAGCGTGTCTCAGTGGCTCACCCTTTTTTTCATTTATCTCCCATTTGGTTCTGCTACATTCCATTTAAAATAATCTAATCTATTAGTTTTGACGCGCTCCATCCGTATACAATACATTGGTTGAAAACAATATAGAAGTACACAAAGGGGCCTTTACAGCTACTGAACAGGGGTTTTTTAATTTTTAACTAAAATTGTATTTTTAAAATGAAACAAATTAATAATTTGAAGAGGAATGTCCTACATCCATTGTTTGCACAATTTTACAGGTGTACATCATGTCCCTTAATCAACAATGTATTATTATATTTACTTGTATCTTTTTTTTAAAACCCAAAAGAACACAAAAGGGGATAACCTTCGCATGAAGCTGTTGCAAAGTTCAACCCACATTATGCATTTTCCAACATTGCACATTGGAGGAAAGATGTGAGTTGGATTGGTCAAAGTTATGGATGAAAAGGTTCACCATCAGTACCCTATAGCATAATATGCTTTTGTGTGCATTTGGTTTTTAGAAATGTGGATATCTGCCATAATAGGTCAAAATTTTAATTGTTACAGATTGTTACCAACACTAATCTTTGGGAAGGGTTTTTAATTTGACGTTTCACTTTGTTTACAGCTTAGAAATAAGGGTGTAGCCTGATATCAATGGGGAGCACTAGCCACTTTAACATGTCATGTTTTTTTAAACATGTGTAGCTAGGAAAGCAGTAATTTTGGGGGGGCCGGGACCACACAGCAGGGAACAGCAGGCGTTACTGAACCCCCCTATCACAAATACTTGTTTTATTGGTCTGTGGACACGACACTTATGGGGCAGAAAAACTGGCAGTGTTGTAGCCCGGGGAGTATACTCAGGTGGTAGAAAGATGAAAAACAGGAGCATGGAAACCGTTGCAACCATTAGTTAATCTGAAACCGGGACAGGGAAAATTTTCAGGCGAGATCCATGCCTAGTTCATTTCAGAAAAGTAAGCCGCCCTACATTATCGTAGGATAGCCCGCATGCAACGGTCTGTTAGTACACGCCCCTGCACAGTAAAAAACGCGCTCCGAAAACTCTGGCAGCAGATAAGCCAGCACCTCCAATGCAAAAGGGGTTTAAGCTCTGGCCATGTACCAAGCTTGGGGAAACACAAAAACTTGAATGGGGAAGGGGCCATCTGAGAGTACCCCTGAGAGGGCAAGAAAAGTAGTCTGAACCATCTTTACGGAAATGTGCCTCCTGCAGACTGGAGCCGTCTCGGATTTGGGGTAGACATTGTGGCGCTGGCCCCCCCCCACCCCCCCCCCCCCCCCCCCCCAAAATACTTCCCCCCCCCCCCCCCCAAAAACAACATTTGGAACATACTGTTTCTGCCCGGGGGCAGAGGCCGCTGCTTGTCTCCCCTTGTTGCAGAGCTTCTCCACTGCCTCGACGCACAGAGCTGCTTTTTAAATCAGTAGCAGCAGCAGTGCTCTCGGCTGGAATGGAGAACATTATGGATTGCACCAGTGTGTCTTGGTACTTCCGCATTTTACGCTCCCGGTTCAACGGTGTGATGAGGCTTTGTAAGTTGTCCCGGTAGCGAGGGTCTAGGAGGGTGTACACCCAATAATCAACGTGGTGTGAATGTGTTCGATGCGGCGGTTCGTTTCTCAGCCACTGCAGCATGAAATCAACCATGTGCTGCAGACTCCCAACTGGCCAAGAAACGTTGTCCCTACAAGAGGCGTCATCTCCGCCTGCTGTGCATCACCCCACCCTTGGTCTACATACTGACTAGAGCATTGTCTACCTCCCCCTGGGGCGATGTCTTCCTCCTCCATGACTCATCCTCATTTCCCCTCACAAAGTCCCTTTAAATACATATAATTTACAAATTTAAAACTCAAAAATTTAAAACTTGTATCATAATTCGTAACACAGTTTATGGAACACAATCATTACAAAAGGATAACAAAAAAAGTACATTATGTGCTTTGTAAATACATTAAAAGTTTGAATGGTTATGAAAATATAGACAGCGACTCTGGAGGTTCAATTGTTGAACAGCATGGTACTTTTTAAAGTCCTCCGCCCTTTGTGAGAACCACGTTGCCTGACTGTCCAGAGGTGATGGAATTTGTGACTCCCCCATCCTCCACCTCTTCCAAAACCTCATGCCTTTAGTGCTTGCAGTGTTTTTTGAAGCAGGCAGATAAGGGGGACAGTCAGGCGGACTAGTGCATCATCTGCACCCCGCCCCCGTTGACTCATCAAACGCACGCAAAACGTGGCAGATATCCTCAATAGAGTTATTCGCCCTCTAATACACTGGCATGCTGCCCATCATTATAGGATCCAATTCTAATTACTGGTTCTCACCAACAAAGCTCTCCACAGCGCAGCACCCCCCTACATCTCCTCCCTTATTTATATTTATCGGCCTAACCGACTGCTGCACTCTGCAAACGACCTTCGACTAACCTCTGCACTAATCCGTACCTCCCACTCCCAACTCCAAGACTTCACCCGCGCTGCGCCAATCCTCTGGAATGCTCTACCCCAAGAAATTAGGACTATCCGCAATTTGGATGGTTTCAGGCGCTCCCTCAAAACACATTTGTTCACAGTGGCCTATCACATTCACTAATCAAAGTCATTCTATGTGTAATTCTGTGTGTGTAGCCCATTCACTATCTCCATGCATCCCTCACTTCCTTAAAATGGCTGGACCATCATTGTAAAAACACCATTGTATATAAACACCTGTACTTTGTATCTCCCACACCTCATTGTAGATTGTAAGCTTTCACCAGCAGGGGCGGCTGATTTTGCTTTAATTATTGTATTGTTAACGTTGTTACTTATGACTCGTGTTTTGAAACTGTTAAACTGTAAAGCACTGCGGAATATTATGGCGCTATATAAATAAATAATATTATTATTCTTATTATAGAGGCCCACTCAGTAGTGGTGAAGTGTGAACGCCGCAAATTGCGAGTTGACTGCGCCTGATGCAGCTGATACTCCATTACTGTTGGCTGCTGCTCACACAACCGCTCCAACATATGTAACGAGGAATTCCACCTGGTGGGTACGTCACATATAATGCGATGTTCATGAAGGTGAAATCTGCGTTGCAGAGCTGCAATCAGCGATCTGGCCATGCTGGAACGTCGCAAGTGAGCGCACTCTAGGCGGACCTTGTGCAGCAGTGCATCAAGATCCGGATAGTCCCTCAAAAAACTCTGCACGACCAAGTTGAGCACATATGACAGACATGGTATGTGAGTGAGGTTGCCAAGGCCCAGAGCTGACACCAGATTTCGGCCATTGTCACACACTACCAAGCCTGCCTGTAGATTCTCTTCCAAAAACCACACGTCGCTCTCCTGCTTTATGGCATTACAGAGCTCCTGCGCTGTGTGGCTAAGATTCCCCATGGAAATTAATTTCAGGATGGCCTGTTGACATTTGGACACGGCTGTGCTCATATCGGTCGCAACAGGTAAACGTTCACGGGTCCATGTGGAGGTAGACCGTGACGGCTCCTGCAGCGATGATTCTGAGGAACTGGAATAGGAGGAGGAATCAATGTGTACAGACTTGATTCCTGCAATCCTTGGAGTTGGCAGAACACGTACAGCGCCACTCGCAAGATCAGTACCCGGCTGCACAACATTGACCCAATGGGCAGTGAGGGAAAGGTATTGTCCCTGGCCATGGGTGTTAGAACCCTCTTGTTAGGTTTTGTTTCAGTTTGCTGGTCACATGACCTTTTTTTCCCTATTTAGTCTGGCTCCGCCCTTCTGGCTTTGCTTGACTTCATTGTATTATCTACTGTTAAGCTAGCCGGGTGCTTAGGTGCCTTAATCTGTGAGTTTTGCTTGATGTTAGGATCACAAAGTATTTATTTTTCTGTTTAATTATCCATGCTACAATTTATGTTAGGAGGTGTCCACCTTTTCTCCCAGTCCCTAGATCTTGTAGGGATTACTCCCTCGCAACTATAGGTCTTCGTTCACACTAGATGAGGACTTTAGCGGGTCTGGTCGCAGGATCAGGTTCCCCGTTACATCGTAGGGATTCAGCTTAGTTGTATTGTAGGGACAGAATTCCCTTCTTTCCTTACTGGTTGTAGCAGATCATAACAATGGGTACTGGTCCACGCATCGGTGGTCAGGTGGACCTTGCTACTGAGGGCTTTTAGTAGCGCATGTTTAATTTTTCCCTCAACATGCTTTTGCAGACCAGGGACGGCTTGCCTGCTGAAATGAAATCGGCTTGGCACATTGTATTGTGGGATTGACAATGATATTCAGTTACGGAAACTGTCTGTCTCCACCAGCCTGAATCACAGCATTTCAAGGGACAGGAGTTTTGCAATGCCAGCATTCAGAGCCTGTGCTCGTGCATGGTTTGCGGAGTATGGCCGTCTTTTATCCCATGCCTGTGCTACCGCTGGCTGTTTTGTGGCCTGGGAGTGTGAGGATGACAGGGAACTTGCTGCTGTGTGTGGAATAACAGTTTGTCTCTGGACAACAGTGGCCGAGGTTCTTCCATGGCGATCCTGTGAGGAAGCATAACCAGCTGTGTGTGAGCTCGATGAAGAGGCTTCAACACAACCTGAAGATGTAGGTGCTGCTGTAGGTTGGCCTACATCTCCAGTGTGTCTTTGTAACTCAACTACGTGCTTTGTCCGCACATGTTTCCACATATTTGTGGTATTGAGGTGACTGACACTTTTAGCTATTTTTAATTTTTGATTACACAGCTTGCATTTCACATAGCAAATATCATGTGCAAGTGTGTGAAAAAAGGACCACGCAGTGCAAGTCCTGGGAGCGCACGTTTTGACTTTTGGAAGACAACTGCTCCGAACAGGTGCCAAACTGGAGGCTACAGGCAACCGAGTCTGCAGCCTAACTCTCCCTCCTGTTTGTACCGTTGGGGCAATGTCTTCCTCTATCTTCCTTCTATCACTAACCATTTCTCTAGGCCTCTCCCAGCTTTCAACCAAAGTACTGGTTCTCACCCACAAAGCTCTCCACAGTGCAGCACCCCTCCTACATCTCCTCCCTCATTTCTATCTATCGGCCTAACCGACTGCTGCGCTCTGCAAACGACTTTCGACTAACCTCTGCACTAATACGTACCTCCCACTCCCGACTCCAAGACTTCTCCTGCTCTACGCCAATCCTCTGGAATGCTGTACCCCAAGAAATTAGGACTATCCACAATTTGCATGGTTTCAGGCGCTCCCTCAAAACACATTTGTTCAGAGCGGCCTATCACATTCACTAATCAAAGTCATTCTATGTATTCTGTGTAAGTGTGTGTGTGTCTCTAGCCCATTCACTATCTCCATCCCTCAGTCCCTTAAGATGGCTGGAACATCATTGTAAATGCACCATTGTATATAAACACCTATACTTTGTATCTCCCCCATCTCATTGTACATTGTAAGCTGTCACGAGCAGGGCGACTTATTTA
>JARQOD010002729.1:0-73872 GCA_033576555.1 Oophaga sylvatica | reverse complement strand
AAAACCGGGATAGGGAGGCCCCCGGTGGAGGGGCCGCCATCATCACTCTTTTGTTGGGTAACTCCGATCTGGGGCTCCGCCTACCATAGAAAATAAATACTGTGTCTCTTTTCCCTTCCTTCGCTGAAAAGGATTTTCAGGAAGTCTTTACCAAAATCCGTGTTTTTGACAATTTTTTATTGTACGGTACTCCATACGATTCCCTTTTTTTTCCCGTAAAAAAAATAAAACACATTTTTCTTCCCTTTCCGGCGTAGTCAGGTCCCACGCTGCAACCCATCTAAAAGGGGTTTAACAGTTTTACAGCGGGGCCCCGAGCAATGCGCCCCTCGCCGAAAACCTTGATTAATGAGTCTTCTCCCGGCGGATGACAGGAGGGGAAAGGGATTAGCTGGGAAGTTAAATTGATTTTTTCCAGGTTCAGTTCACTTCAGGTTTCCCCGGGGACCCGAACAGCATCAGTGACGTCAGGGGAGCCCCCGGTAAACCTGGGAATGATTACCGTGGGAAACAATAAATTTAAAGCTTCCCACACAAATCAGCCTTTCCCTGTCACCCCAAAAAGAGATATTCATTGGGGGGCGGGCCCCCCTCTCACAAGCGACACACCAGCGATCCCGACAACGTTTAAATCGCTGGTGTGTCGCTACAGCGCTGCTGTTTGGCAATCAGCAGGTTTAGGACAGCGCATGCGGGAAAATGCCTAGTTCCCCGCAGTGTTGTTGGATACCGCCCGCGATCGGGGAGCGGTAAAAAAGGGTACACTTGGGGTTTCCCGCTGTGCGGGCCCGGGAAACCTAAGTGTCCTTGGTTACCAGCCCCCTGCAGCAGGCGCTGGTTCCAACTACACACGGTTCCAGGCACAGCCCCGCGCCTGGAAAACGATGTGTATCTGGTACCGTGATCCCTGGGGGCTCCGCCGTCACACGAAGCGATCGTGTGGCCAGCGGAGCCGCGATCAAAAAAAAATCCCGACTTTTTTACACGACCCGCGATTCACGCAGGGGGCGTCGCGGGTATTGTCAGACATGTAGATCGCTGTGGTCGTGTTTGCAGCATCTCGCTATGTGGCGGGGGCCCTTTTAAAGGGGTGCACATTAGTCCGGTCCCCAGTGTAAACCTGTTTAACCCTTTTTGGGAAGTTGCAGCGGGGGGCCGAGAGCACCGGAGGGTAAGAAAATCTTGTTTTATTATTTTTTTTTTATTAAGGAAAAAAGGGGGTCGAGGTTACCTGTACAATAAAAAAGGGGGCAAAACTGTGTGTTTATTTCATTAAATTTTTTTTAATTATTTTGTGTGTTTTTTTTTAACCATTTCATAATTTATTAATAATTGAGGTTGTCTAATTGAAATCTCAATTATTACTGGCTTAAAATCACCCTTCCCCAAAAGCAAGGGCCCCCAACCATTATTAACCCCTTAGCCACCGCTAAAGGGGCAAGGGAATAGACGGCAAAGTTCCAGAAAAAGGGCTTCATCATGTGTGCCTTTTCTGGGGTGGCTGGGGGCAGATTTAGTAGCCAGGGGGGGGGCACAAAAAAATGGTCCCTCTCAGGGCTACTAATATCTGTCTTCAGTCGCTGGCTTTCCCTGTCTGGTGGAAAAAATACCGCTGGAGCCCACACATTTTTTTTCAACGAATTTACACATTTAATTAACCCCTACATGTATGAAATTTTGCACACATACACTCATGTAATTGTTAGTGAAAACCATATATCAAACTACATGAAATGACATGGTTAACTGTATGTAAACCATGTGTCATTTCATGTCGGGTCTGTAATTTCACAAAAGCCGGCAATTGAATTAGTGGCTATTATACTATGTAGAAGTGTATGAACTATAAATATATGTATATATATGTCACAATGACATATATATGTATTCTATGTGTATATATCTATTCTTTCTTTTGTGATTTAAAAACTATCATTTGGATCCATTATATGTCGGTTTTGCTAGCCACCGACAAAATCTCGCCAGACGGATGTGAAACGGATGTGAAACGTACGCTCAGATGCGACAAAATCGCATCCTTGCATTCAAATCGGATGACAGACGGAGCAATGTTCAGGAAACATTTGTGCGATTATCGGCCGTCAAAAACGGTCCGATTTTTTAGACGGTGTGTGTGACTCCAGCATAAGACTTTATTCGGTCTCCCATGACAGCACCACGAGAGAATTACAGAGCGGTAATAACTGCCTTAGGAAGGGACTACTGCCTGCGGCACCCTTATACCGAAGGTGAGATCTGAGGAAGAACCCCTCACCAACCTCTAATGACTATAAAAGGTGGAAGGATAAGACCATGTAGCTGCCTTGCATATCTGGTCGATGGAGACTTCCGACCTCTCTGCCCATGAGGCTGCCATGGTTCGAGTGCAAGGCGCCCTTAGCCTCTCCGGTGCCGGCCTGTCACTCGATGTGTACGCTAGAGAAATATCCTCCCTAATCCATCTAGCTAAAGTGCTCTTTGACACTCTAAGACCTTTCTTGTCACCTTGAAAGGAAGCAAACAAGGCATTGTCCTTCCAAGAATCAGTGGCCGACAGGTACTCTAGCAGGCATCTCCTAACATCTAAAGTGTGGAGCGTCCTTTCTTTCTGGTTAGTAGGATTGGGAAGGAAAGAAGGAAGAACTATCTCATGCAACCTGTGAAATCTGGAGGCTACCTTGGGCAAGTAAGCTGGATCCGGCCTAAGCACCACCCTGTCTTCCCGGAACTGTGTATATGGAGGGAGTTTAGAAAGAGCCTGGATATCACTCACCCTCCGCGCTGATGTTAACGCGACTAAAAAGGCTACCTTGAGGGAGAGTATTTTCGCCGAGGCATATGGAATGAGCTCAAAAGGGGCCTCCGTCATGGCCGTGAGTACCAAGTTCAAGTCCCATGGCATAAACCTTTCTCTATGTATGGGTCTAGACCTGCCTGCTGCGTTAATAAACCTGGCGACCCAGCAGTTATTAGCAGTGTCGCAGCTAAATAAGGCCCCCAGGGCTGACACCTGTACCTTAAGGGTACTAGTGGAAAGACCCATGTCCAGATCCATCTGAAGGAACTCCAGGATTTGGCCTATTGGCACCTCCCTCCCCAGCTCTAAATTCTGTGGCAGCTTGAAATTTCCTCCAGGTGCTAGCATAGATCCTGGTTGTAATTACCTTCCTACTTTTTAGAAAGGTAGCTATTAAATTGGGGGGAGAATCCATTAGCCCTCAGTAACGACCTTTCAAATCCCACACCGTCAGGTGGAGCCCTCCACTTGTGGATGGTAGACTGGACCCTGGGAGAGGAGATCCGGATGTTCTGGTAGCCGACATTGTCCTTAGCCATGAGAACCACGCCCTTCTGGGCCAAAGGGAGGCATTTACTATAATCCTTGCCCTGTCTTCCCTGATTTACCTCACCACTAGAGGCAGCAGATATAAGGGTGAAAAGCGTAGGCCAGGTTGAAGCCCCACTTTATCAGGAAGGCATCCACCACCAGTGGACTCTCCCTGGGGACCAGAGAACAGAATTGTTTCACTTTCCTGTTTCTCCTGGTGGCAAAGAGGTCCACGTCCGTCCGACCCCACATCCGCACAATCTGTATTAAGATGGACCTTTCAGCGTCCATTCTCCCTGCCTTAGTAGGTTGCGGCTCAAAATGTCTGCGCTGGCTTTGTCCTTTCCTTTTATGTGCTGCGCTGTTAAAGATAGAAAATGCTCCTCTGCTATCTGAAACAGGCGCTCTGTTACTTCCATCAGGGGTCTGGATCGAGTCCCACCTTGGTGGTTAATGTTGGCCACTGCCACCTGATTGTCAGAGAGGATCCGTATGTGATGACCCTGCAGATATATAAGGAGTCTTTTAAGTGCCAGTTCTACCACTGCTGGCTCCTTCAGGTTAGATGAACTCTATTTCGTGGTGATCCCATAGGCCCTGGATCATGATCTCGCCCATATGTGCTCCCCAATCAGAAGGCCTTTCGTCCGTGGTGACCCCTTGGGTTATGCGATTCTCCCAGGGACAGGTTACCCCAGTCTAGCCATCACCTAAGGGATTTAACAGAAGCCCGGGATAAGGTCAGCCGTCCCTGCAGGAACCCTCCAAGGGCCCTATCATTAATTAAGATGTCTTTTTGTAAGGTCCTTGTATGAAATTGTGCCCACCAGACTGCCGGGATGCAAGAAGTTAGGGAACCCAACAGGGGCATAGCCTGTCTGAGGGACATGGTGGGATTGTTGGATGCCTTTAAAACCTGGTGACGAAGGTGACCCAGTTTGTCAGACGGTAGACGACATTCCTGTTTTTCTGAGTCCAAAATGAGGCCCAAAAACTGCTTGTCATGGTGTGATTCGACCCAAAGGGTGGTTGGTCAGGGAACGGCACAACACTCACACAACGAGATGGTATTGGGGAGAGGAAGTCCCTACCGATAGGGAATGAGAGATGGTCACCACCTGAGCTCAAACTTGAGCCTGTCCCTGCACTCCCCTAACTCCCTATGTGGGTCCTTCCCCCCACCGCCGTCAGGATACTGTGTCCCTCGCCATCACCTAGCTTCCCTGGCTAGTGCACTGGCCGGCGTAGGGCGCTAGCCTAACCACTACAGATAATTCCACGCAGGGGACAGTGACAAACATGAAAGGGACGAGGAAATAAACACTTAGCTTTCTCTGCTGCAAAGCACCGCACAGCAGAATAAAGGCACCAGGATAATTAACCCAGCAGAAGCACCACTGCACCCAGAGAGCTCCTCACTCAGGGCAATCTTCAGTGACCAATCCTATCACGGACAGTCAGCTGATGCATCAGGTGACCTTTTAAAGGATGATGGGAGTGGTCACCACCCACATCAGCAGACCCAGCAGCACTGCAGTTGCACCAGGTTGCCAGCAGGGAAAAACTGACATTAACCCCAGATGGCCCAAAAGGAAAAAAAGCAACATTTAAACAGTGGAACCAGAGCTGCCAAAAATCCAAAAATTGATGGTGACACTGCTGCACTCTCAAGAGTTGTAGCTGGGATTTTTTAATGTTCAGTAACCACCCCAAGCGATCTAGAGTGGACATTGTCCGCTCTACCTGAACCAGACAATGGTTTGCCGACCTGCCTACAATAAGGAAATCGTCCAAGTAGGGAATGATGAGGATGTCGGACTCACGCAGGTGGTCCATAACTTCGGCAACTACTTTAGTAAACACACGAGGGGCAACCGCAAGGCCTTAGGGAAGAGCCCTAAACTGGAAGTGCCGGACTGAGAACCACATAGTTACTGCCACCCTGAGGAACGTTGATGATCTATGTGAATAGGCACATGGTGGTAGTAGTATGCATCTTTCAGATCTAACACCGCCATAAAACAGTTTTCAAAAATTAGTTTTATTGTCGAGCTAATTGATTCCATCTTGAAGGGTCGTATTATCAGAATCTTATTCAGGGCTCTAAGATTAATGATAGTCTTCAAAGAGCCATCCGGTTTCTGAACCAAAAATAGAGGGGAGTAGAATCCTCTACCCCTCTCCGACCCCCAAACCTCCATCAGGACCTCCTTATAACATAGTTCACGGACCTCCGAATCTAGGGTAGCCTGCTCTGAGGGAGAAGACCGGAAGGGGGTTACCCTGAATATATCCTGTGGAATAGAAGAGAATTCCAAATGAGTCCTGATGCTATTTAACTCTGAATCCAGTCACTATTGGTAATTCGTGACCAGGATGGGTAGAAGGCAGAGAATCTACCCCCGACGGGAACCTCTAGTCATTGGGACGGCTTCTTACGCTGTCACGATAGGCTTCCAAACATAAACCCCATACCTCTTTTCTTCCTCTCATCCTACTTGGCTTGGTCCCTGGAAGGCCTCCTACGACTGAACCTTCTTCTGCTGAAGGGACGCCGGTAGGAAGGGGTCAACAAGCTGGGGAATCTTTCTATCGTGCCTGCCTTCTCCAGAAGCTCGTCCAGGACCGCACCAAAGAGGTACTCTCCCTCACATAGGATGGAACAAAGTCTGGACCTGGCCTGAATATCCCCTGACCAGCACTTTAACCATAACGCCCTCTGAGCTGCGTTAGAAAGCCCTGCTGCTCTAGTAGCCATCCTGACTGAATCTGCTGAAGCATCGGACAGAAATGCCGCCGCACCCTGTAAGTAAGGTAAGGCGTTTAGGATAGTCCCACAAGGGGCTCCCTCTTTCAACTGAGTCTCCAGTTGGTCCAGCCAGACCATCATTGACTTGGCCATACAAGTGGACGCTACTGCTGGCCTCAGGGATCCATCCGACCTCTCCCATGCCCCTGTAAGGAAAGTGTCAGCCTTCCTATCTGGAGGGTCCTTCAGGGTCCCCAGGTCCTCATAGTGCAAGGAGGACTTTATGAAGCTTTGGCTACCGCTGCATCAAGTTTCGGGGCTTTATCCCAAGTATTTACCACGGGATCTATGAAGGGGTACCTTCGCTTAAATGCCTGAGGCAAGGAGCCCCTTTTCTCTGGCCTTTATCATTCTGGTGTACCACGTTCTGAATTTTCTAATTTAAGGGAAAAGATCTGCGCTTTCTCTGATCCAATCCCCCAAACATGACGTCCTGCACAGAACGTTCTGGCCTTGACTAAGCGATAAGCAGAAACGGCCAGAGTCCTCCTGCGTGGAAGAAGATGAAGGAGCGGAGATGGAGGAATCCGGAGTCTGCATCCGAAAACCTTGTTCTGCGTTCTTTCCTCTTCCCTTTGGAACTCTCTCCCTGACTTCATGGACTCCCTCACTTCCATCCTAATGATCTCCTTCAGGCTTGTGGCAAAGTTGGGCGTTTCTTCCGCTACCTGTGGGGGTGGTAAACATAAGACAATGTATCCAACCCTAGCGACTGATGCCCAGGCCCGATGGAGACTCCCCGTCCGGCAGGGGGCACGTGCAGAGGGCACATCCCTTGTGTCTTGACTTCCCTGCACATTTCTTCCCCTATCAGGACAGGAAAATAAGGGGAAGACGGCATCACCGAGTGAACATTCATGAAGATCTCTTACCAGTGTTGCAGTAATAGGTACCGGATCACGAGGGGGCATCTCTCAGCCGACGCTGCTGACTCGTCCTGTCTGGAGGAGCTCCTGCGGCTGGACCGACCACTCGCCTGGCCACCTCCCGTCCCGTCACAGGTCTCTCGCCGGGGCTTCTGAGTAGCGTGTTGCTGTGTAGGGTTCTCCTGCTGCTCACCTACATCCATTGTGACCAGTGGCTCAGATGCATGTGCAGCGCTCCTTTAAATGCATCTCCCCCTCCCGGATATCCGGGTCAGCAGGTCCTGGCCTGGGGCGCCTCTTCCTCCCCTGGACCCGACACACCCCCAGTGTCACGCCACGCCCAGACCCCGGTGTCCCCGGCCTCAGCCCCAGGCGCCGCTGAGTGCGTGCGCGCCATTCAGAAAAGTCGGCCGGCATCCGGGATGCATCCCCTGGCCCTGCCCCCCGACGCGTCACCACTGCGACCTGACACGACGGTGTCCTTGGCTGAGCGGACCGCCCAGGACACGTCACCGGCCAAGCCCCCGGACGACCGGCCGCGTCACCCGGCACGCCGCCGGACCCAGAAACCCAGCAGCACGCCGGGCAGCGCATGCCAGAAACCGCACAGATCCAAAGGGATGTACTTGCCCTCCGGCGCTGGCCCTCCGGAGACGGTAATCCTCCGGACACCCCTCCACCTGCCCACTCACTGTCGTGGAATTCTCCCTGGACCCACCGTGGCGCTTCCACGAACCCCGCATTGGCCGAGGCAGGGGACCCTCGCTACCTGAACCGACCGGCCGGGCATGGGATCCGATGACTCCTCACAGGTATCTGTAGGAACAGGGTCCCCGTCAGGGACAGGAAAACAACTGCTGTGTGGGAGAGGTGCCGCCATTTTGCATCTGTAGGTTTCCTTTCCCTGAAGGGCAGATCCTCTCTCTCATGGTGCTGTCATGGGAGACCGAAAAAATGGTACCAATGTCATCATAGTGCGTCCGGGTGTCGTCATCGTGTGTTCATGTGTCATCAGCCTACGGTCCGTGTGCCATCGGTAAAAATGGACAAATTCAGATAGACGGTTTCAAAGGAGCGCCAGGCTGGCGGTAAAGGCAGATAAGATTAAGGTTGTCCGCAGCAGCTCCGGCCGGGTACCTCAAGAGAGGATCAGACACAGTGATGATAAAGCAATCCGGTCATAAGAGGGACACAATTCAGCTGATATTAAAAAGTCTTCATTTATTGATTTCAAGTCTTCATTTTTCGGTAAAAACGGACACACGGACCGTACACTGTCAGTCACTAATGTTCTTCACAGATGGATAAAGAAAGAAATAAATGACAAAGCTTCTCCTGTACTTTACACTGTTAAACATGGACAGTACAAGGCCGGCACACGGACGGCACACGACACGGACGGTGCAAGGCCGGCACACGACATGGACGGTACAAGGCAGGCACATGGACGGAACGCGACACGGACTGTGCAAGGCCTGCACACGACACGGACGGTACAAGGCCGGCACACGTACGGCACACGACACGGACGGTACAAGACCGGCACACAACACGGACGGTACAAGGCCGGCACACGGACGGCACACAAAACGGACGGTACAAGACCGGCACACGGATAGCACGCGACACGGACTGTGCAAGGTCGGCTCACGACACGGACGGTACAAGGCTGGCACACGGACGGTACAAGGCCGGCACACGACACGGATGGTACAAGGCCGGCACACGGACGGCACACAACACGGACGGTGCAAGGCCGGCACATGGCCGGCACGCGACACGGACGGTGCAAGGCCGGCACACGACATGGACGGTACAAGGCCGGCACACGACACGGATGGTACAAGGCCGGCACACGGAAGGCACACGAGACGGACGGTACAAGGCCGGCACACGACACGGATGGTACAAGGCCGGCCCACGGATGGCACACGACACGGATGATACAAGGCCGGCACACGGATCGCACGCGACACGGACTGTGCAAGACCGACACACGACACGGACGGTACAAGGCCGGCACACGGATGGCACACGACACGGATGGTACAAGGCCGGCACACGGATGGCACGCGACACAGACTGTGCAAGGCCGGCACACGACACGGACAGTACAAGGCCGGCACACGACATGGATAGTACAAGGCCGGCACACGGATGGCACACGACACGGACGGTACAAGGCCGGCACACGGATGGCACACGACACGGACAGTACAAGGACGGCACACGGATGGTACAAAGCCAGCACACGGCACGGATGGAACAAGGCCGGCACACGGACCGCACACAACACGGACGGTGCAAGGCCGGCACACGACACGGACAGTACAAGGCCGGCACACGGATGGTACAAGGCCGGCACACGGATGGTACAAGGCCGGCACATGGACGGTACAAGGCCGGCACACGACACGTATGGTACAAGGCCGACACACGGACGGCACGCGACACGGACGGTACAAGGCCGGCACACGGACGGTACAAGGCCGGCACACGGACGCCACACGACACGGACGGTACAAGGCCGGCACACGTATGGCACACGACATGGACGGTACAAGGACGGTACAAGGATAGCACATGACACGGACGGTACAAGGCCGGCCAACAGACGGTACAAAGATGGTACAAGGCCGGAACACGACACGGAAGGTATAAGGACGGCACACGACACGGACGGTACAAGGCCGGCACACAGACGGTACAAGGACGGCACACAGACGGCACACGATGCGGAAGGTACAAGAACGGTAGAAGGCCGGCACACGACACGGATGGTACAAGGCCGGCACACGACACGGACGGTATAAGGCCGGCACACAGACGGTACAAGGATGGTACAAGGCCGGCACACGACACGGAAGGTACAAGGCCGTCACACGACACGGAAGGTACAAGGCCGGCACACGGACGGTACAAGGATGGTACAAGGCTGGCACACGACACGGACGGTACAAGGCCGGCACACGGACGGTACAAGGATGCTACAAGGCCGGCACACGACACGGACGGTACAAGGCCAGCACACAGACGGTACAAGGATGGTACAAGGACGGCACACGACACGGACGGTACAAGGCCGGCACACAGACGGTACAAGGATGGTACAAGGCCGGCACACGACACGGACGGTACAAGGACGGCACACGACACGAACGGTACAAGGGCGGCACACAGACTATACAAGGCCAGCACAAAACACAGACGGTACAAGCACGGCACACTATACGGACGGTACAAGGACGACACGGACGGTACAAGGCCGGCACACAGATGGTACAAGGCCGGCACACGGACGGCACCCATGTACTATACTGTCCCTTGTCATCTGTGCTGCGGGTAAGTAACAGACATGTGACCGGCACCATGGCTTATAATGGGGACGTGCTGCATCCGTGTGAATGAGGCCTTACGGGCAGAGCCTCAGATCCCATCCTCCCATGAGACGATGTATCCAGTGTGCACCGGACTCCAGACTGATACATTGTAACCATTTCTGGGCCGTTCCATGTATCATGCGCTGCCAGATTATTGGGCTTTCTAGATGTTGCAGTGTTCCGGATTATCGGACTGTCCTAACGCCTCTGTCCATCAACAGGCGGCCCCTATGGGTCTCTCGGGTTGACTTTGAATTTGAGAAACTTCTGTGTAAAATCTTTGGAGATGATTTCATCGAGCAGTTTAAGGTGAAGCGTCCGGCCGCCTGGGTCGACCTCATGATCGCCTTCGAGTCGCGGAAAAGAGCAGCGGCGCCCGACAGGACCAACCCCCTGAACATCACGCTGCCCTTCTCCTTCATCGACTACTACAAGAAGTTCAGAGGTCACAGTGTGGAGCACGCCCTCCGCAAGAGCAAGTGAGTCCGCTAATCCGGCACCTCACCGGGGACGCCGGAGTACTGGAATGTGACTGCACCCGTAACCCTGAGGGATGATGGGAGTAGTGATACACTGTGTGATAGGAGATTAGATTGTGAGCTCCGGGGTCAGGGATGATGGGAGTAGTGATACACTGTGTGATAGGAGATTAGATTGTGAGCTCTGGGGTCAGGGATGATGGGAGTAGTGATACACTGTGTGATAGGAGATTAGATTGTGAGCTCTGGGTCGGGATGATGGGAGTAGTGATACATCGTGTGATAGGAGATTAGATTGTGAGCTCTGGGGTCGGGGATGATGGGAGTAGTGATACACTGTGTGATAGGAGATTAGATTGTGAGCTCCGGGGTCAGGGATGATGGGAGTAGTGATACACTGTGTGATAGGAGATTAGATTGTGAGCTCTGGGGTCGGGATGATGGGAGTAGTGATACACTGTGTGATAGGAGATTAGATTGTGAGCTCCGGGTCAGGGATGATGGGAGTAGTGATACACTGTGTGATAGGAGATTAGATTGTGAGCTCTGGGGTCAGGGATGATGGGAGTAGTGATACACTGTGTGATAGGAGATTAGATTGTGAGCTCCGGGTCAGGGATGATGGGAGTAGTGATACACTGTGTGATAGGAGATTAGATTGTGAGCTCCGGGGTCAGGGATGATGGGAGTAGTGATACACTGTGTGATAGGAGATTAGATTGTGAGCTCTGGGTCAGGGATGATGGGAGTAGTGATACACTGTGTGATAGGAGATTAGATTGTAAGCACCGGGGTCAGGGATGATGGGAGTAGTGATACACTGTGTGATAGGAGATTAGATTGTGAGCTCTGGGGTCAGGGATGATGGGAGTAGTGATACACTGTGTGATAGGAGATTAGATTGTGAGCTCTGGGGTCAGGGATGATGGGAGTAGTGATACACTGTGTGATAGGAGATTAGATTGTGAGCTCCGGGGTCAGGGATGATGGGAGTAGTGATACACTGTGTGATAGATTAGATTGTGAGCTCTGGGGTCAAGGATGATGGGAGTAGTGATACACTGTGTGATAGGAGATTAGATTGTGAGCTCCGGGTCAGGGATGATGGGAGTAGTGATACACTGTGTGATAGGAGATTAGATTGTGAGCTCTGGGGTCAGGGATGATGGAAGTAGTGATACACTGTGTGATAGGAGATTATATTGTGAGCTCTGGGGTCAGGGATGATGGGAGTAGTGATACACTGTGTGATAGGAGATTAGATTGTGAGCTCTGGGGTCAGGGATGATGGGAGTAGTGATACACTGTGTGATAGGAGATTAGATTGTGAGCTCTGGGGTCAGGGATGATGGGAGTAGTGATACACTGTGTGATAGGAGATTAGATTGTGAGCTCTGGGGTCAGGGATGATGGGAGTAGTGATACACTGTGTGATAGGAGATTAGATTGTGAGCTCTGGGGTCAGGGATGATGGGAGTAGTGATACATATCTGTGTCCTCTGCAGTCTCTCACCGTCGTCTCTTCCTCCTCAGTGTGGACTTTGTGAAGTGGTCTTCTCAGGGATGCTGCGGATGAACCCTGACGCCATGAACGCTCTGTTCAAGCCCACCGTGGACCACATAATCCAGCACTTGTGTAAGTCCGAGGCGAACAGAGAACGTATTGTAGAGAACCAGAGATAGGTGACGTCACGAGAACGGAATCCATTGTCCGCTCCAGAGCGCGGCTGAGATCAGTCACTGAGCAGTATATGACCACACAGCAATGAGGAGAGAGGAGTCTGGAGGGAGGAGGAGAGAGGAGTCTGGAGGGAGGAGTCTGGAGAGAGGAGTCTGGAGGGAGGAGATAAGAGGATGGAGGAGAAAAGAGGAGTCTGGAGGGAGGAGATGAGAGGATTGGGGAGAAAAGAGGAGTCTGGAGGGAGGAGGAGGACAGAGGAGTCTGGGGAGGAGGGGGACAGAGGAGTCTGCAGGGAGGAGAAGGACAGAGGAGTCTGGAGGAGGACGACAGAGGAGTCTGGAGGGAGGAGGAGGACAGGAGTCTGGAGGGAGAAGGAGGAGGACAGAGGAGTCTGGAGGGAGAAGGAGGAGGACAGAGGAGTCTGGAGGGAGTTTGAGGAGAGGAGAAGGCGGAGGACAGAGGAGTCGGGAGGGAGAAGGAGGAGGACAGAGGAGTCTGGAGGGAGGGGGAGAAGGACAGAGTTTGGAGGGAGGAATAGGACAGAGGAGTCTGGAGGGAGGAGGACAGAGGAGTCTGAAGGGAGGGGAAGAGGACACCGGAGTCTGGAGGGAGGAGGAGGAGGACAGAGGAGTCTGGAGGGAGGAGGTTGAGAACAGAGGAGTCTGGAGGAAGGAGGAGGAGGAGGACAGAGGAGTCTGGAGGAAGGAGGAGGAGGACAGAGGAGTCTGGAGGGAGGAGGAGGAGGACAGAGGAGTCTGGAGGGAGGAGGTTGAGAACAGAGGAGTCTGGAGGAAGGAGGAGGAGGAGGACAGAGGAGTCTGGAGGAAGGAGGAGGAGGAGGACAGAGGAGTCTGGAGGGAGGAGGTTGAGAACAGAGGAGTCTGGAGGAAGGAGGAGGAGGACAGAGGAGTCTGGAGGAAGGAGGAGGAGGACAGAGGAGTCTGAAGGGAGGGGGAGGAGGAGTCTGGAGGGAGAAGGAGGAGGACAGAGGAGTCTGAAGTGAGGGTGGAGGAGGACAAAGAAGTCTGAAGGGAGGGGAAAGAGGACAGAGGAGTCTGGAGTGAGAAGGAGGAGGACAGAGGAGTCTGGAGGGAGAAGGAGGAGGATAGAGGAGTCTGGAGGGAGATTGAGGAGGATAGAGGAGTCTGGAGGAAGAAGGAGGAGTCTGGAGGGAGAAGGAGGAGGACAAAGCAGTCTGAAGGGAGGGGAAGAAGACAGGAGTCTCGAGAGAGAAGGAGGAGGACAGGAGTCTGGAGGGAGAAGGAGGAGGACAGAGGAGACTGGAGTAAGAGGACAGAGGAGTCTGGAGGGAGGAGGAGGACAGAGGAGTCTGGAGGGAGAAAGAGGAGGACAGAGGAGTCTGGAGGGAGGAGGACTGTAGGGAGGGTTGAAGGAGAAGAGTCTGGAGGGAGGAGAAGGACAGAGGAGTCTGGAGGGAGAAAGAGGAGGACAGAGGAGTCTGGAGGGAGGAGGACTGTAGGGCGGGTTGAAGGAGAAGAGTCTGGAGGGAGGAGAAGGACAGAGGAGTCTGGAGGGAGAAAGAGGAGGACAGAGGAGTCTGGAGGGAGGAGGACTGTAGGGCGGGTTGAAGGAGAAGAGTCTGGAGGGAGGAGAAGGACAGAGGAGTCGGGGGGAAGGTACGTATGGACTTATTCCACTTTCCCAATTGAGAACCCTTCAGAGTTTGGCTGAGTGTCCTGGGTATTGGGGAGTCGGGGGCACAGGTCCTTTGAGGGTGAGCCCCCACTCTGTTATCTGTGTATATCTATTGTCCCGTGAGTTATCGCCCCATTCCTCATCCCTCTCCTTGTCTGACCTGCAGCGGACCTCTTTCAGAAGCCGGAGTTGAGTGGAGTGAAGTTCCTCTTCTTGGTCGGGGGATTTGCGGAGTCCCCCTTGTTGCAGCAGGCCGTACAGAAAGCCTTTGGAGACAAGTGTCGTGTCATCATCCCCCATGATGTGGGATTAACCATCCTAAAAGGGGCCGTCTTGTTCGGTCTGGATCCGGCAGTCATTAAAGTTCGCCGCTCCCCAATGACATACGGTGTTGGGGTCTTGAACCGGTACGTGGAAGGGAAGCATCCGGCAGAGAAGCTCCTGGTGAAGGACGGTACGGTGGTGCACCGACATCTTCGATAAGTTCATCCTCGTCGACCAGTCTGTAGCTCTGGGGAGACGGTGAAGCGGAGCTACACCCCGGCCAAGCCCACCCAGCTCCTGATCATCATCAACATCTACAGCTCCGAGATGGAAGGTGCCAACTTCATCAGTGACCCCGGGGTGCGCAAGTGCGGCACGCTGAGGCTCGACCTGACAGGGGTGGAGGGGTCGCCCGTCCTGAACCGCAGGGAGATTCAGACCATCCTGCAGTTTGGGGACACTGAGATCAAGGCCACCGCGATTGACGTTGCCACCACCAAAAGTGTCAAAGTCAACATTGATTTCTTAAATTAGACTCCACCCCCTTGTCCTCTGCGTTCCTGCGACTGTCCTCCAGCATGGAGTCAGGCTCTGTCCTTAGAGGAGCTCTTCACTACCAGCGCCTCTGCTCGAGGTGAGCGATGGGATCTGCTCCGGGTGTGGTGGTCATACCGTACGACCTGCCTTATCTACTGCGCTATCCTACGGAGACTCCATCCTTACCGGAGCGTGGCCGGAAGCGCCAGCAGTGAAGACGCCACCGCCAGGTCCACAAGGACGTCGCTCAGTCATCAGCTTGTACAGGACAGTTACACAACGGCGCCAAATCCGCCCTGTCGTGGACAAAACCACATTCCTAGAATTCCGGCTGCCGCCAGCGACCCACCCGCACCTTCATCACACGAGAATACAAGGCCATTGTGGAAAAGCAACCGAGCGGCCCATGTACACGCTGACACCTCGGCAGATTGAGTGGACCTGGTGCGTGCCGGCCCCGAGCATGGCCTGGCTCCAGCCGCGGTGATGTAGCATGGCGCCTCCTCCCACGCTGCGGCCCAGCCGCTCTCACTGTATATGGACTCCCGCTTCTCGCTGCGCAGCTTCCCCACATCCGCAGCTCCTCCCCCGCGCCCTGGCCGCCAAGAGAGAACATGTTCTGGCCGCTGATTGGATCGAAGAAGTCAATTAAAGGGACACCGTCACCCTAACAATGTGGAAAAACGTGTGCGATCCCATTCCCTCACCTGGCACCATCCTTCACCCAGTCTCATCACTGCTCACGGTCCCATCACCACGCCCAGTCCCATCCCCGTGCCCTGTCCCATTCCCCGGTCTCGCCCCATCCCGCGCCCTGTCCCTTCCACCAGTCTCATCCCTGTGCCCTGTCCCATCCCCTGGTCTCCCCCCATCCCGCTCCCTGTCCCTTCCACCGGTCTCATCCCCGTGCCCGGTCCCAACCCCGCACCCTGTCCCATCCACTGGTCTCATCACTGCGCCCGGTCCCATCCCCGTGCCCGGTCCATCCCCATGCTCTGTCCCATCCACCGGTCTCATCCCCCCCCGCCCCATCACCACGCCCCGTCTCGTCCACATCCCCTCGCCCCGTCCCATCACTACACCCAGGCCTCAACCCCTCGCCCCGTCCCATCCCCCAATCTCATCGCCGTGCCCTGTCCCATCCCCGCACTCTGTCCCATCCACCGGTCTCACCCCCCCGCCCCATCACCACGCCTTGTCCCCATCCCCTCGCCCATCATTACACCCAGGCCTCAATCCCTCGCCCAGTCCCAACCCCATGCCCTGTCCCATCCACTGGTCTCATCCCCTCGCCCTGTCCCATCCCTGCACCCTGTTCCATCCACCAGTCCCATCCCCTCGCCAAGTCACATCCCCTGGTCTTATCCCTTCTCCCCATCCCAATCCCCGTGCCCGGTCTCATCCCCCAGTCCCATCACCGCGCACCATCCCCTCGCCCCGGTCCCATCTCCTAGCCCCATCCCTATCACCGGTCCATTTCCCCCCCGTCCCATTCCCCGGGTCCCATAACCTCACCCAGATGTCCTGCCTTAATGTGTGGCAGGTTCTGTTTTTATCTTTTTTTTTCTTTTTTTTGTAAATCCTTTCCTACTGATCCTCAATCACATCCTCTCCTCCAGTTCCATCCAAAGCTGCAACAATTATCTTGACAGCTCTGGTCTGCAGAACGTCACGTCACACGGACAATGCGTGCTCTGCCGTAGTGCATTGTGGGAGACGTATTGTTTGTACTAGGCATGCTACTATAGGCCGAAATGCAGTGCAAAGCATTGTGGGAGCTCAGGTGACCTGTAATAGCGGTGTCTACTATAAGAAGCAATAATAACTGCAGCTCTGGGGGTGACTGGAGGATAAGACACGATGTAACAGCAGAATAGTGAGTGCAGCTCTGGAGGTGACTGGAGGATAAGACACGATGTAAGCAGAATAGTGAGTGCAGCTCTGGAGGATAAGACACGATGTAACAGCAGAATAGTGAGTGCAGCTCTGGAGGTGACTGGCGGATAAGACACGATGTACCAACAGAATAGTGACTGCAGCTCTGGATGTGACTGGAGGATAAGACACGATGTAACAGCAGAATAGTGAGTGCAGCTCGGAAGGTGACTGGAGGATAAGACACGATGTAACAGCAGAATAGTGAGTGCAGCTCTGGAGGTGACTGGCGGATAAGACACGATATAACAGCAGAATAGTGAGTGCAGCTCTGGAGGTGACTGGAGGATAAGACACGATGTACCAGCAGAATAGTGAGTGCAGCTCTGGAGATGACTGGAGGATAAGACACGATGTAACAGCAGAATAGTGATTGCAGCTCTGGAGGTGACTGGAGGATAAGTCTGGATAAACCGTCTGACCAGTACAGGAGCAGTAGAGGATTTCGGCGGTTCTTTGCTTTATTTATTTGTATTTATTTATTGTACTCCTTTATATGGCGCCATTAATTCCTCAGCACTTTAGACATTATTTTAGCTGGAGCTTCGCACAATTTCCCAGACGTCTCGGCTTCTGGACTGTGATTTGCTCCCTGGGTCTTGGCTGTACCGTTCTCAGTTCCGGCTGCGTCCTGGCGGGGGCGCTCTTTGGTTTTGTATATTTATATATATTGTACAGATCTCGCTTTCTGTACTTTGCTCTGGATTTTGCTGTAATCTATATTTTGCTGATTTTTTTTAATTCTGATACAAAACTGTAGAATTATGCAAGAAAACTCCCTGCTGTAGTGTTTCCCGGGCGGCCAATTGTGCGGCCGTCGCCCTAGTGGTGCTGCTGTCACCCCCGACTCGCCCTCTTGGGGTGTCAAGGCCACAATATTCTCTCTCTCGCTTAGAAACTTCCGCTGAATCCGTTTTGTTTCTGGAGACGATTGAAGCGTCCGATAATGAAGCCGCAGAAAATCCTGCGCGCAACCCCGAAGGTTTATACTCCGCCAGCCGCAACAATAAACCCGCAGAACGAAACCTGGCGTCTGTGCTCTGTATGGCGGCAGCCCACACAGCGGGTGTCGGGTTGTCACCCTCGATACTGACCACCGGCCCACACAGCGAGTGTCGGGTTGTCACCCTCGATACTGACCACCGGCCCACACAGCGAGTGTCGGGTTGTCAGCCATCGATACTGACCACCGGCCCACACAGCGGGTGTCGGGTTGTCACCCTTGATACTGACCACCGGTCCACATAGCGAGTGTCGGGTTGTCACCCTCGATACTGACCACCGGTCCACACAGAGAGTGTCGGGATTGTCAGCCTCAATACTGACCACTGACCCACACAGCGAGTGTCGGGGTTGTCACCCTCGATACTGACCACCGGCCCACACAGCGAGTGTCAGGGTTGTCACCCTCGATACTGACCACCGGCCCACACAGCGAGTGTCGGGGTTGTCAGCCTCAATACTGACCACCGGCCCACACAGCGGGTGTCGGTTTGTCACCCTCGATACTGACCACCGGTCCACACAGCGAGTGTCAGGGTTGTCACCCTCGATATTAACCACCGGCCCACACAGCGAGTGTCGGGGTTGTCAGCCTCGATACTGACCACCGGCCCACACAGCGAGTGTCGGGGTTGTCACCCTCGATACTGACCACCGGCCCACACAGCGAGTGTCGGGGTTGTCAGCCTCAATACTGACCACCGGCCCACACAGCGGGTGTCGGGTTGTCACCCTCGATACTGACCACCGGCCCACACAGCGAGTGTCGGGGTTGTCACCCTCGATACTGACCACCGACCCACACAGCGAGTGTCGGGGTTGTCAGCCTCAATACTGACCACCGGCCCACACAGCGGGTGTCGGGTTGTCAGCCATCGATACTGACCACCGGCCCACACAGCGGGTGTCGGGTTGTCAGCCATCGATACTGAGCACCGGCCCACACAGCGGGTGTAATGGGGGCACATACGGCAGCCAGGGTTATCTGGTTAGGGGCTCACTCAGAAGTTTCGAGCCCACTCCCCGAACTAAAACCCTAGCTACGCCTTTGGGCACCACATAATCCTCTAAACAGTATAATTGTCACATTGATGGTTATTAGTAAGGAAGTGACACTAAGGCCGGCGTCACACTGGCGACAGAATCGGATGACTGCAATACGATGAAATATCGCATTGCAGTCGGACCTATGTTAATCTATGGAGCAGCTCCCAGTATCAGATTTTTTGTGCTCCGTTTTAAACGTCCGTGTGCAATCGCAGCATGCTGCCACTGTCACCGATTGTGGGTCGACTATCGCCAATGTAAGTCTATGGGAGCGATGAAAAATCGGATTACAAACGGACCGCACGTGTGACTTGCGATTAAATCGCATCGGTGTCCTTTAGAAAAGCCGGCAATTCATCCCCGGCTATACTGTAAAATCACACTGACAGCTTTAATAAAGAATAGAAAGAATAGATATACACACATAGAATACATATATATATATATATATATATATATATATATATATATATACATGTCATTGTGACACATACATATATATATATTTATAGTTCTTACACTTCTACATACTGTAATAGCTGCTAATTCAATTGCCGGCTTTTGTGAAATCACAGAAGCTGACATGAAATGATACATTGTTTCCACACAGTTAACCATGTCATTTCCTGTATTTTGATATATGGTTTGAACTTACAATTACATAAGTGTATGTGTGCCAAATTTCAGACATGTAGGGGTTAATTAAAGGTATAAATTCGTTGAAAAAAATGCGTGGGCTCCCGCTGTATTTTCTCCACCAGACAGACAAAGCAAGCGAGTGGGGGCAGATAATAATAGCCTAGGGAGGGTACATTTTTTTTGTGCCCCCCCCCTGGCTACTAACATCTGCCCCCAGACACCCCAGAAAGGGCAAATCTATAATTAGATTTGCCCTTTCTGGCACTTTGCCCGTCTATTCCCATTGCCCTGTAGCGGTGGCGAATGGGTTAATAAGGGCTTACAGCCACCTTGCAATTGAAAGGTGACCTTAAGCCAGGTTAATAATTGAGAGCTGTCAATTAGACAACTATCAATTATTAATCCTATTGAAGTAAATAAAAAAAACACACACACTTTAAGAATAAATAATTTTAATGAAATAAAAACACATTTTTTTGACCATCTTTTATTTTACTCTTAATCCGTGCGAAGCCCTTGATCTACTAAAATAAATATAAAATAATAAAACAACATTATTCTTACCTATCTGGCGATCTGTCACGTCCCACGATGTAATCCTTCACAAAGGGTTAACTAGCAATCAGCTAAGCAGCGCAACTAATGCTGCGTGCTCAGCTGATAGCTCCTGAATGAATGAGCTTATCTCCTGCCGACAGGAGAGGATGTGATTAATGAATGAAGCTTAATTGATTGTATCCACTTTCACCTTAGGTCAGGTCACTGAAGTGAAAGTGGCAATAAATCAATTAAGCTTCATTCATTAATCTCTTCCTCTCCTTTCGCTGGGAGAGTAAGTTATTCATTCAGGAGGTTATAGCTCAGAGACAGCATTAGCTCTCTGCTCGCTGTAACCTGTTAACCCTTTCTGATGGATTACACCGTGGGACCTGACTGTACATCGGATTGGTAAGAATAATTTTGCTTTTTTATTTTATTTTTATTACAGGAAATGGTTTTAGCAGGAAAATAAAATATGGTCAAAAACTTTGTGATTATTTCATTAAACTTCTTTTTTATTAAACTGTGTGTGTTTGATTTTTCTTTCATACAATAGGATTAATAATTGATAGTTGTCTAATTGACAGCTCTCAATTATTAAGCTGGCTTACAGTCACCTTTCAATTGCAAGGTGGCTGTAACCCCTTATTAACCCATTTGCTACCGCTACAGGGCAATGGGAATAGACGGGCAAAGTGCCAGAAAGGGCAAATCTAATTATAGATTTGCCCTTTCTGGGGTGTCTGGGGCAGATGTTAGTAGCCAGGGGGGGCACAAAAAAAATGTACCCTCCCTAGGCTATTATTATCTGCCCCCACTCCCTTGCTTTGTCTGTCTGGTGGAGAAAATACAGCGGGAGCCCACGCATTTTTTTTCAACGAATTTACACCTTTAATTGACCCCTACATGTCTGAAATTTGGCACACATACACTTATGTAATTGTAAGTTCAAACCATATATCAAAATACAGGAAATGACATGGTTAACTGTGTCTAAACAATGTATCATTTCATGTCGGCTTCTGTGATTTCACAAAAGCCGGCAATTGAATTAGCGGCTATTACAGTATGTAGAAGTGTAAGAACTATAAATATATGTATATATATATATGTCACAATGACATGTATATATATATATATATATGTGTGTTCTATGTGTATATATCTATTCTTTCTTTTGTGATTTAAATACTATTCTTTTGGATCCATTATATGTCAGTTTTGCAAGCCTGCGAGAAATTCTCGCAAGTCGGATGAAAATCGGATGTTACAAGGTACACACACATGCGACTAAATCACATCTTTGAAGGAAAATCGGATGCCAGGCGGATGTGTGATGTTTTCATTTTGGTACGATAATCGACCGACTAAAACGGTCCGATTTTTTGTAGTTGTGTCTGACCCCGGCCTAACAATACTTGTCCCAGGGGTAATCTTGAAGGTATTGAGTTCCGAGTCTCCAACCTTACTATGCTACTATAAAAACCCTAATTTGTCACCCCATGAGGCCTGGGACAGAAATGAAAGGTAAACCAGACACAGACAAAACAGGGATAGCAGAAAACCTCTATCATAAAAAGCACTAAACTACAATAGGGAGAAGGATAGGGACTGGGAGGAATAAACTGAGTGGGGACAGGGACCAGAAGATCACACGAAATGTAGAAAACTACAGATCACCACAACTCTACTCCAACCACTTAGCTTTAACACACCACACAGGAAGACAAATCTTCCACCGGCAGGGACAAGAAGGTCTGACTAGCTTATATAAGAGGCAATGACCAGCTCAGAAGCAGCTGAAATACAGCTGCATGTTTCTGACCAGCATAGAAAGAGTCATTAACCAACATGACCCTCTAACTCCAAGTCTTCCAGGCCCTCGGGACTGGGTTTATCCGGAAGGGCTTCATGAAAGGAATGAATTAGTTTACTGGCATTAATATCAGATGCCGGCACACACATCCTCTCCTAACCATACCCCTTCCCATGTACCTGGTACTGTACAGGGCGGCAAACCATACGGGAATCCACCATTCTTGCACCTGAAACTCCAAATTACCATCAACAATAATCGGTGAAGGTGGCAAAGGTGACGGCTCCACAGGCGCTGCATATTTTTTGATCAATGAACTGTGAAAAACGTGGATTTTAAGAGTTAGAGGAAGCTCAAGACGAAAGGCCACAGGGTTAATTACAGCGACCACCTTGTAAGAACCAATAAACCTAGCAGCTAATTTCCAGCACGGAATCTTCAGTTTAATAGTTCTGGTAGACAGCCATGCTAACTCATTAGCCCCCAGGTCCGGACCTGACAACCATTTCTTATCAGCCTTGCGTTTGTATCTTTCCCCCATGATCTTTAAGTTGTGAACCCCTTCCCACACAGATGAGAGTGAAGAAGAGAATCGTTCCTCCCCAGGAGCCCCTGAAGACTCATCTTTACTGAAGGTTCAGAAGTGAAGATGGAAGCCATATTCCCCAAAAAATGGCAACTTACCAGTGGACTCTGTGATGATCGTTTAAGGCAAACTCAGCCAGTGGTAGAAAAGAACAATCCTCGTGGTTATCCGACACACAACACCTGAGCTTCGTCTCCAGACTTAGGTTTAGGCGTTCTGTCAGGCCATTAGTTTGAGGATGGAACGTCGAAGAAAGGGAAAGATGGATCCATATACGAGAACAAAACGCCCTCTGGAATTTAAATGCAGACTGGGTCCCCTGTTCTGACACCACATCGGAGGGACCCTGTGAAGCTTCACGGTCTCAGTGACAAACACCCGAGCCATTGGGGAGAGCAGATGAAGCAATGAAGTGCGCCATTTTACTAAACCTATCCACAACTAAGATAATAGTTTCACCAGAGGATGAAGGATAATTCGTAATAAAATCCATGGATATGTGTGTCAATGGTCAGTCTGGTATTAGGGCCGGTGTTAGGGGCAGGCAGACTAGGCATCTTCCTAGGGCCCCTACCCATTGGCGTGCCGCTAGTGGTGACGAACCATGCCGCTGCTATGGGGCCCATGAGTAAGAGAGGCCCGATGTAGCACATTAAACTTATCGGCATCATAGACGCTAAAGGAGAGAGGGTCAGATGACGCTTCTGACTCAAAGGACTCACGATGATGTCACTTTATCGTGTGCCAGCAGTGGAGCTGATGAGACACAAAAGCCAGAGCAGCAGGGGAATGAGGAGAGGTAAGTATTGTATTTATTGTGTGGGGGGGGCTGCATTATACTGTGTGTGTAAGGGAGCTGCATTATACTGTGTCTGTGGGGGGACTGCATTATACAGTGTGTGTGGTTGGGTTGCATTATACTGTGTGGGAGTGCTGCATTGTACTGTATGTGTGGGGGAACTGCATTATACTGTGTGTATGTGGGGGCTGCATTATTCTGCGTGTCTGTGGGGGGTTGCATTATACTGTGTGTGTGAGGGACCTGCATTATACTGTGTGTGGAGGGCTGCATTATACAGTGTGTGTGGGTGGGTTGCATTATACTGTGTGGGAGTGCTGCATTATACTGTATGTGTGGGGACTGCATTATTATGTTTCGGTAGCTGAGGAGAAATAGCAAAAATAGCCAAAGTAGCAATACACCAGAGAGAATGGAAACTACAGGGTTGCAGAACCCTAAACTAACCGCAACACTAGAAGTAGCCGTGGAGCGTACCTACGGTGATCCTAGACGCCTCGTCACAGCCGGAGAGATAGCTACAGTCATGGCCAAAAGTTTTGAGAATGACACAAATATTAATTTTTACAAAGTCTACTGCTTCACTTTTTCTAATGGCAATTTGCATATACTCCAGAATGTTTTAAAGAGTGATCAGCTTAACAGCAATTATTTGCAAAGTCAATATTTGGCTAGAAAATGAACTTTATCCCCCAAAATACATTTCAACATCATTGCAGCCCTGCCTTAAAAGGACCAGCTAACCTCTTTTCAGTGATTGCTCCATTAACACAGATGTGGGTGTTGATGAGGACATGGCTGGAGATCAATCTGTCATGATTAAGTAAGAATGACACCACTGGACACTTTAAAAGGAGGCTGGTGCTTGGCATCATTGTTTCTCTTCTGTTAACCATGGTTATCTCTAAAGAAACACGTGCAGTCATCATTGCAATGCAAAAAAATGGCCTAGCAGGGAAGAGTATTGCAGCTAGAAAGATTGCACCTCAGTCAACAATCTATCACATCATCAAGAACTTCAAGGAGAGAGGTTCCATTGTTGCCAAAAAGGCTTCAGGGCACCCAAGAAAGACCAGCAAGCGCCAGGACCGTCTCTTAAAAGTGTTTCAGCTGCGGGATCAGGCTACCAGCAGTGCAGAGCTTGCTCAGGAATGGCAGCAGGCAGGTGTGAGTGCATCTGCACGCACTGTGAGGCAGAGACTCTTGGAGCAAGGCCTGGTCTCAAGGAGGGCAGCAAAGAAGCCACTTCTCCCCAGAAAAAACATCATGGACAGACTGATATTCTGCAAAAGGTACAGGCAGTGGACTGCTGAGGACTGGGGTAAAGTTATTTTCTCTGATGAATCCCCTTTTCGATTGTTTGGGACATCAGGAAATCGCCTCATTCGGAGAAGACAAGGTGAGCGCTACCACCAGTCTTGTCTCATGCCAACTGTTAAGCATCCTGAAACCATTCATGTGTGGGGTTGCTTCTCAGCCAAGGGTATCGGCTCTCTCACAGTCTTGCCTAAAAACACAGCCATGAATAAAGAATGGTACCAGAATGTCCTCCAAGAGCAACTTCTCCCAACCCTCCAAGAGCAGTTTGGCGATCAACAATGCCTTTTCCAGCATGATGGAGCACCTTGCCATAAAGCAAAGGTGATAACTAAATGGCTCAGGGAACAAAACATAGAGATTTTGGGTCCATGGCCTTGAAACTCCCCAGATCTTAATCCCATTGAGATCTTGTGGTCAATCATCAAGAGACGGGTGGACAAACAAAAACCTAAAAATTCTGACAAAATGAAAGCATTGATTGTGCAAGAATGGACTGCTATCAGTCAGGATTTGGTCCAGAAGTTGATTGAGAGCATGCCAGGGAGAATTGCAGAGGTCCTGAAGAAGAAGGGTCAACACTGCAAATATTGACTTGCTGCATTAACTCATTCTAACTGTCAATATAAGCTTTTGTTACTCATATGTTTGCAATTATTATATTTCTGTCTGTGATAAAAACATATGTCAAACACACATAAAAACCAGAGGGCAGCAGATCATGTGAAAATATAATATTTGTGTCATTCTCAAAACTTTTGGCCATGACTATACACCTAAAGACAGAAAGATGAAAGCTATCTGCCCCGTAGCAGAACCCCCAAAGAGATAGGAAGCCCCCAAACATGTAATGGCGGTTAAACAAGAAGAAAAATACGAACACAGACAGAAAATAGAATGAGAAAACGCTGGGGCCCAATACTGTCTAGATAGAAAAGTATAGGAAAGAATTCTGACTGCAACCCAAAAAAAGCCTGACAAAAATACCAACACTTCTGATTAACAAAAAAAAACTGAGATCACACGATCTCTACCACCTAAATCAGATCTCTTGTGTAACACACAGCAATTCAGCAAATAAAAAGTGACACAGGAACAGAGCAAAAGTGCAAACAAAACTGAGCACAAATGCAGCGCCAGGCCCCAAAAGGGGACCAGGCTGAAGTCCACTGCTAGGCAGCAAACCAGCAAGGAAAATCCAACCAGAGGAAAAAAAACACAGCAAGTCACTTATCTGAATGGAAGCAGGAATGCAAGCTGAGCTCCAACCAAGACCTGGAAGAACAATTGATTACTGGCAAGGCTGATGGGAGTTCAGTTCACTTATATCAGACCATTCGGACCCAGCTGAAAGCCATTCAGCACTTGGTTCATTACCCTCAGCAATCACCGGAGGGAGCCCCAGCTCCGAAGTCGCCTCCAACGTGTTCACAACAGTACCCCCCCTTGAGGAGGGTTAACCGAACCCTCACCTGCGCAACCAGGCCAATCAGGATGAGCTCGATGATAGGCACGGATCAGTCTCCTAGCATGGATGTCCGAAGCAAACACCCAAGAATTGTCCTCTTGACCATAACCTCTCCACTTAACCAAATACTGGAGTTTCCGTCTAGCAAAAACGAGAATCCAATATTTTCTCAACCACATACTCCAAATTGCCCTCAACCAAAACAGGGTCGGGAGGCGCAGCCATAGGAACTACTGGCTCAACAAACCTCTTCAATAAGGACTTGTGGAACACGTTATGGATCTTAAATGTCCCTGGAAGAAGCAAATGGAAGGAAACAGGATTAAGAATCTCCATGATCTTATGAGGTCAAATGAACCTAGGCTTAAATTTTGGAGACGCAACCTTCATAGGGATATTTCTTGAGGACAACCAAACCAAGTCCTATGCCGGTTGGCAAACCGCTGGGCCTTCTCCTGAGAGAGCGACAACCTCTCCACTACCTGGTCCCAAATCTGCTGCATTCGCTCCACAATAGAGTCAACCCACGGACAGACGGAAGCCTCCGCCTGTCCTGAAGAATATCGAGGGTGAAACCCAGAATTGCAGAAAAATAGAGACATCAAGGTGGCAGAGCAAGCCCTTTTATTAAGAGCAAACTCCCCCAAAGGCAAAAAAGAGACCCAGTCATCTTGATTAGCAGACACAAAACATCTCAAATAAGTCTCCAAGGTCTGGTTTGTTCTCTCGGTTTGTCCATAGGTCTGAGGGTGAAATGCAGAGGAGAAAGATAACTGAACACCAAGTTTAGAACAAAATGTTCTCCAAAATCTGGAAACAACCTGGACTCCTCTGTCAGACACAATGTTCTCCGGAATGCCATGTAACCGAACCACTTGCTGAAAGAACAAAGGCACCAATTCGGAGGAGGAAGGCAACTTAGGTAATGGCACAAGATGTATCATCTTGGAAAACCTATCACAGATTACCCAGATAACGGTCATTCTCTGAGAGACAGGGAGGTCGGAAATAAAATCCATAGAGAAATAGGTCCATGGCCTCTTGGGCACAGGTAATGGCATTAACAAACCACTAGAGCGAGAGCAAGGCTTGGAACGAGAGCAAGTCTCACAGGACTGCACAAAGTCCCTGACGTCACGAGACAAAGTAGGCCACCAAAAGGACCGACTCACCAAGTCTCTGGTACCAAAAATACCGGGATGACCAGCCAACGCGGAACAACGAATCTCAGACAACACACTCTTCTTCCACTTGTCTGGGACAAACAATTTCCCAACAGGGCAGCGTTCAGGTTTATCTTCCTGACACCCCTCCAGAGCCAGTCTCAAATTGGGCGAGATGGCGGAAAGAACTACACCCTCTTTCAAAATAACAGCAGGATCAGTTAACTCAGGAGAATCCGCAAAAAAACTCCTCGAGAGGGCATCCGCCTTAACATTCTTAGTGCCAGGAAGAAAAGAAACCACAAAATTAAAACGTGTGAAAAACAAGGCCCACCTGGCCTGTCTAGGATTAAGTCGCTTGGCTGATTCGGGATAAACCAGGTTCTTATGGTCCGTGAGGACCACCACCTGATGTTTGGCTCCTTCCAGCCAATGTCTCCACTCTTCAAAGGCCCACTTCATGGCCAATAACTCCCAATTACCCACGTCATAATTACATTCAGTTGGAAAAAAATTTCGAGAGAAGGAGGCACAAGGGTTACTCTTAGATGTCTCCAGATCCCTTTGAGACAAAACGGCACCTGCCCCAATCTCAGAAGCATCAACCTCCACCTGAAACGGTAGAGAAACATCAGGCTGCCGTAGAACAGGAGCAGAAATGAATCTCTGCTTAAGTTCCTGAAACGCAGAGACTGCCTCAGGAGGCCAATTCACCACATCAGAACCCTTTTTGGTCAAATCAGTCAATGGTTTAACAATACCGGAGAAATTACCAATAAATTTACGATAAAAATTGGCAAAACCCAAAAATCTCTGAGAGCCTTCAATGTAGTAGGTTGAACCCAATCACAGATGGCCTGAACCTTGACCGGGTCCATTTCAATAACAGACGGAGACAAAATGAATCCCAGAAATGAGACCTTCTGTATGCCAAAAAGACACTTTGATCCCTTCACATACAGAGCATTTTCTCTCAAAATCTGGAACACAGTCCAAACATGTTTCACATGAGAGTCCCAGTCGTTGGAAAAAATCAAGATATCATCCAAATAAACAATCAGAAATTTATCCACAAAATCTTTGAAATTATCATTCACGAAGGATTGGAAGACTGAAGGGGCATTAGTAAGCCCAAAAGTCATCACTAGGTACTCAAAATGCCCTTCTGGGGTATTAAACGCCGTCTTCCATTCATCCCCGTGCTTAATGCGAATAAGGTTATACGCCCCCCTGAGGTCAAGCTTGGTAAACCAAGTAGCACTTTTCACCCTGGAAAACAGGTCAGAAATCAAGGGTAACGGATATTGATATTTAACAGTGATTTTATTCAGGAGTAGAGTTGAGCGATACTTTCCGATACCAATAAGTATCGGATCGGAATTGGTATCGCCGATACCCAAAAAGTATCGGCGATACCCGATACCGGAAATCCAATGTAAGTCTATGGGAACAAAATATCGGAATTAAAAAAAACCCATTCTTGCCTTGTTGGTTAATTGTACATGAAGGAAAACAACAAAGAGTAATGTAGAATGTATTGGGGGAGGTTGAGGAGACATTAAAGGCATAGATGTTTAACCCAATCAAATGGAATAGCATTAATATTTTTTTTTTTAAAGATGTTCGGATTGATGTAGAAATTGACAATGTTGTTAACCTTTTTTCTATTTTGGCAAATATGTATGTTTCACAACTTCCATACTCTTCACCTTTTTAACTTTTGCCACACTTTCTCCTTCATAATCTTCAGCAGCATCATCTTTTTCATCCAATTATTCTTCATCTTCACCTTCTTTATCTTCTTCTTAAACTTCTTGCTATTCATCTTTTTGTTAACATTACTCATATTGTTCTTATTAAACTATTATTCTTCTTCATATTCTACTTCATCTTCATCTTCTTCATCATATTCTTATTTGTGACAGAGATTCCTGTACTTGTAATCTGTAAAAGTATGAATTTTTCTTCCTTTCGTTCTTGCTGTCACAAAAGATTTAAATTACAACAGTATTTGTCCGTGTTCAGTTTAGCCTGCAGCAGCAGGCATTTTCCAGGGGCACCACGAGGAGGAATGGACTCACCCCCATACACTGCTTATTCTTCTTCTGCTTATAATTTAGAGCATATATTTTGCTCTTCATTTTGGTCTTATACTTCATGTTCTTCTGCTTTTTGATCTTCTGCTTATTGTTCTTCTGTCTCTTGTTCTGTATCTTGTAGTTTGTCTTAACCTTCTTTGTCCTGTTGGTGATCTTCTGGGTAATCTTTTATTTCTTCTTTGTGATAGTGTTCAGGCTGGTTGGCTTGATGCTCGTCGTCCTTGTGGTCGTCATCTTCTTCGGGGTGGTCATCAGGGTCGTCGTCTTCATTGTTGGAGATCCAGAGTGATTACCCAAAAAAAATTTAAAAAATCTTAAATTTGTAAATGTACCTGAAGGTACAAGAAGGCTGACTAACTTCCGAGAACCAGCTGACGTTACTGGAACCCGGACGGGTATCAGATGGTACAAGAGACAATGGAAGTAACGAGGACCAGCTGACTGTGCTGGAACCCGGAGGGGCAGCAGAAGGAAAAGAGCCAATGGCACAACCGAGGACCAGCTGACGTTACTGGGACACGGTTACAAAGCAGGAGGTACCTGTGCTCCAAAGCACTACCAAGGACCAGCAGACGTTGGTGGAACTCGGATACCGAGATGGAGGCACCTAGGCCAAAGGCACTGCGGAGAACCAGCTGACGGTACTGGAACCCGGACGGGTACCACTGAACTTTGAACTGTACGCCTGTGTGTTTACCTCATTACTGCAGCCCGGTCCCTGCCTACCAGAGCGGATCCCTACAATTGGTGGCTTGAAAGCGGGCACACGCAGTGAGGTTAGGCTGTGGTATTGTTTGTTTTTTTTTCCTCTGCATGACAGTCGATGTCCTGGGTGAAAAAGTAACGCAAAACCCGGTGGAGAACTGTCCGGAGATGGAGAGCACAGTAAAGATGCTGGTGGAGGCCATGCGACAGCAGCAGCAGGCTATGCAGCAGCAACAGCAGGCTACACAGCAGCAACAGCAGGCTATGCAGCAGCAACAGGAAACCAATAGTCTACTGATGCAGCACATCGCAGCGCCGCAGACAGCAGGAGCTGACCGGGGATGCCAGGATGTCCGGAAAGCGGTGTGTACAGCGATCCCAAAGATGGAGCATTCAGATGACGTCAAGGTATACCTGGAGATGTTTGAAGGCGTGGCTAAGAGGGAGAGACTGCCCCGGGACCAGTGGGCCGAGATCGTGGCTCCGTTTTTGGCTCCAGGACCCGCGAAAGCCTATAGGGACCTACCCCCCGAGCATCAGACGGACTATGAGATCGTCAAGGGTGAGATACTCGCACGTCTTGGGGTAAATGTGTTAGTCCGGGCCCAGCGGGTACACCAGTGGAAGTTTTCCACTTCCGAGACAGCTCGGTCCCAGTATTATGACTTGATACACCTGATGGAAAAGTGGTTGCAGCCGGAGGTGTTGTCACCCCGTGCTATGCTGGATCGTATAGTGACTGATAAATTCTGTAGGACTTTGCCCCACACCCTGCAAACCTGGGTTGGACAGGCAGCCCCTACTGATGGTCTCCAAATGGTAGACCTCATTGAAAGATATGGGGCTACCAAGGAGATACAGGGAGAGACTACCCGGAAGGAATGAGTAAATTCCCCAAACCTTCACCTGCCGTTCGGCGAGCAGAGACTCGGAAGGCCGCCCAAGACATGTCTGGGGACGAAAGAGGCCCCATAATCTGTTGGCGGTGCCAAGAACCAGGACATGTGAGAGCTGATTGCCCCCACCTGACTGAGCCCATGGACACAAACTATGGGTACTATCAGTCTCACTATGCCGAACACATGTGTGCAGTGGGCAAACCAGAGGGACCCAGTATGAACCATTTGTGTAAAGTGGAGGTGGAGGGTAACCCTGCTGTGGCTCTTCTGGACTCAGGGAGTCTCGTAACCCTAATACGAGCCAGCCACGTCCAAATCAGCGAGTATACTGGTCGGAAAATGGGTGTATTGTGTATACATGGGGACCTAAAAATTATCCTACCGCCCTGGTGATGATCAACACGCCAGCGGGGAGGAGGTGCCATGAGGTGGGGTGGTGGTTAATTTGCATTATGAGGTAATAATGGGGAGAGATTTTCCGTTATTTTCTGTGCTTTGGCCTGTAATTACCCCTCCCACGGAACAGTCGTCGGCACCAGTGGCAACCAGGTTGCATTCTCCAGAAATCGGGCATGAACCTGGTGGCCCAGAGGAAGATGTGCTGGCGGTAGGAGTACCTTTGCCTTCGGTGGAGGAGGAAAACCCCTCTCCTATACAAGTGTTAGCTGGGGAGATGGAATATTTGCCACCGGGACCGGAATTGTCAGACTTAAATGTGACAGGTGACAATTTTGGTACGGTGCAAATCCGGGACCCTACGTTGGCTCGAGCTCGGGAAAATGTACTGGTTGTCAATGGGGAACCCCAACAACCCGGGGCAGCTACAATATTTCCCCGATTCGAGCTGAACCAAGATTTGCTGTATCGGGTTGAAAAAGTACGTGGGGACATTGTTGAGCAGTTGCTGGTACCCCAGTCGTATCGTAAGTTGGTAATGGACCTAGCGCATGCGCATGTACTGGGGGGACATCTGGGTCAAAAGAAAACCCTAGACCGAATTCTACAACGGTTTTACTGGCTAGGGGTCTATGAAGAAGTTAAACGGTATTGTAACTCTTATCCCGTGTGTCAGGTAACCAGTCCGCAGCCTCATTTTCGGAGTCCCTTAGTACCATTACCAATTATAGAGGTCCCGTTTTAGAGAATAGCCATGGATCTGGTGGGGCCTGTTAATAAATCAGCGAGGGGTCACCAACATATCCTCGTAGTTCTAGATTACGCTACCAGGTATCCTGAGGCTATTCCCCTGCGCCACACCTCTGCCAAACTTATCGCAAAAGAACTCATGGGTATGTTCTCTCGGGTGGGAATCCCTCAAGAAATCTTAACAGACCAGGGGACCCCCTTTATGTCAAAAATCATGAAGGAACTCTGCCACTTGTTGAGTGTTAAACAGTTGCGCACATCGGTCTATCATCCTCAAACAGACGGGTTGGTAGAAAGGTTCAATAAGACCCTGAAGAATATGTTGAAAAAAGCTGTCTCTAAAGATGGTAAGGACTGGGATCTCTTGTTGCCATACCTGATGTTTGCAGTGCGGGAGGTGCCCCAGGCATCTACGGGGTTCTCGCCCTTCGAACTATTATATGGCAGACATCCCCGTGGCTTACTCGATATAGCTAAAGAGACCTGGGAAAACCAACCAACTCCCCACAAAAGTGTGATAGAACATGTGGCCTAAATGCAAGAGAGAATGGAGACAGTCCTACCATTAGTCCGAGAACATATGGAAGCAGCACAAAGGTCACAGAGGCAGGTCTATAACCGGGAGGCACGGGTAAGGTCCTTTAACCCTGGGGATCGGGTGTTGGTACTTGTGCCTACAGTGGATAGTAAGTTCCTTGCAAGGTGGCAGGGACCCTACGAGATTATGGAGAAGGTGGGTCCCGTAAACTATAAAGTACACCAACCAGGGCGAAGAAAGCCAGAACAGGTATACCATGTGAATCTGCTCAAACCATGGAAAGACAGAGACCCTCTTGGTGAGGATTGTCCACGGCCTGCATTTCCAGTAGAGAGGGCTCCCTTGCCTCAGGAGAAGGCAAGAGAAGTTCGCTCCGCCGTCAAAATAGCAGACACTTTGTCTCCTAGACAAGTTCAGGAGGTCCGAGAGTTTGTTAGCCGAAATACCGATGTTTTCTCAGAGCTCCCTGGCCGTACCTCCCTAATCCAACATGACATTGTCACGGAGCCGCAGGCCAAAGTCCGATTAAAGCTATATCGGGTGCCTGAGGCCCGGCGACAAGCCATCTCAGAAGAGGTAAAGAAGATGCTGCAGTTAGGGGTTATTGAAGAGTCTCAGAGTGAGTGGGCCAGTCCAATAGTCCTAATACCAAAACAAGATGGGACACTAAGGTTCTGTAATGACTTCAGAAAACTTAATGAAATTTCTAAATTTGACGCCTACCCCATGCCCCGGGTCGATGAGTTAATAGAGCGGTTTGGGCAGGCCCGGTATTTTTCAGTCATTGACCTCACAAAAGGGTATTGGCAGGTGCCCCTAACAAAAGCAGCAAGAGAGAAAACTGCTTTTGTAACACCCGAGGGACTGTTCCAGTATATAGTCCTACCCTTTGGGTTGCATGGCGCTCCAGCGACTTTCCAGAGGTTAATGGATGTTGTTCTTTGTACTCATCGCCGATATGCCGCGGCCTATCTCGACGATATTGTGGTGTACAGTGCAGACTGGGAAAGTCACTTAGCCAAGGTACAGGCGGTGATTGATTCTCTGCGACAAGCAGGGCTAACTGCCAACCCAAAGAAGTGTTCCATAGGGTTGGAGGAAGCTCGGTACCTGGGGTATGTGATTGGGAGAGGAGTTATCAAACCTCAAATAAACAAAGTGGAGGCAATCCAAAACTGGCCCCGTCCCCTCACCACAAAACAAGTGAAAGGGTTTTTGGGGTTAGTGTGATATTACCGTTGGTTTATTCCCAATTTTGCAACCCTGTCGGCGCTGTTAACTGACTGCCTGAAAGGGAGGAAGTCAGTAATGGTTGGCTGGAATGATCAGATTGAAGAAGCGTTTGTAAAACTAAAAGGGGCACTGTGTGGGTCACCAGTTCTGATCACACCTGACTTCAAAAGAGAATTCATTGTCCAGACTGATGCGTCAGAGGTAGGTCTGGGTGCCATGCTGTCTCAGGAGGTTAACGGGGAGGAGCATGCCATTAGTTTCCTGAGTCGAAAGCTTACTCCAGCTGAAACCAGATACAGCATTGTAGAGAGAGTGCCTGGCCATCAAATGGGCACTGGAGTCATTGCGCTACTATCTGTTGGGGAGAACGTTTCGGTTGGTAACTGATCATTCCCCTCTGACTTGGATGAGTCAAGCCAAAGAGAGAAATGCACGAGTCACCAGGTGGTTTATGTCCCTGCAAAATTTCAAATTTTCAGTAGAACATCGGGCAGGTAAATTACAGGGGAACGCAGATGCACTGTCCAGAGTTCACTGTATGTCATGTGTCCACCCTCCTAAGGTTGAACAAAGGGGGGAGGTATGTGGTACACCAAAGGGGATCTTGCTGGATGGGAGATATATTTCTTCTAGCAGACTGAAGTTTGGTCAGGATTTTCCATGATCACAAGGACCTGTGATGAGGTCATAGTCACGTGATCAGGTCAGCTGATGTGTACCTCACCTGAGGGTGTGGACTAGGCCTATTTAACAAGAAGCTGTGGGAGTATGAGGAGGGGAAGGAAGGAAGGAGTTTGGCTGGAGACAGGCTGGAAGAGTGTTTTGTTACAGTGTGTCAGCACCAGGAAGCGAGTACCAGACCACCCGGAATGGCACCTGGTGGTCTCTGCTGACCTGCAGCCGCTTAGTTAAGGCCGTCCCAAGCAAGGGTGAGTCTGGGACCAGTGGTTCTCCAAACTGGAGTGATTTATGTTCTGTTTTGATTTTGTTATCTGGACTTTTGTTGAACCCGTCATTAAAACCACTGAACTTTGAACTGAACGCCTGTGTGTTTACCTCATTACTGCGGCCCGGCCCCTGCCTACCAGAGCGGATCCCTACAAAAGATATACATAACAGGAGACATGGATAACGTTGCCAACCAGTTATTTAATCGGAAAGCGGACAGGCAAATTCAGGCGAGATCCATGCCTTGTTCATTTTCAGAAAAGTAAGCCGGTCTACATTATCGGAGGATAGTCGCATGCGACGGTCTGTTAGTACACCACCTGCAGCACTAAAGACGCGCTCCGATAATACACTGGCAGCAGGGCAAGCCAGCACCTCCAATACATACTGGCTAAGCTCTGGCCATGTATCCAGCTTAGAGACCCAAAACTTGAATGGGGAAGAGCCATCTGGGAGTACACTGAGAGGGCAAGACATGTAGTCTGTCACCATCTTACGGAAACGTTGCCTCCTGCTGACTGGAGCCGTCTCGGATGGTGTACACATTGGTGGCGCCACAAAACTTAGCCACATTTGGAACATACTGGTCTTGCCCTGTGCAGAGGCGCTGCTTGTGCTCCCTGTTGTTGCAGAGTTGTCTCCACTGCCTCGACGCACAGAGCTGCTTTGTAAAGCAGTAGCAGCAGCAGTGCTCTCGGCTGGAATGGAGAACATTATGGATTGCACCAGTGTGTCTTGGTACTCCCGCATTTTACGCTCCCGGTTCAACGGTGTGATGAGGCTTTGTAAGTTGTCCCGGTAGCGAGGGTCTAGGAGGGTGTACACCCAATAATCAGACGTGGTGAGAATGTGGGCAATGCGGCGGTCGTTTCTCAGGCACTGCAGCATGAAATCAACCATGTGCTGCAGACTCCCAACTGGCCAAGAAACGCAGTCCCCTGCAAGAGGCGTAATCTCTGCCTGCTCTGCATCACCCCACCCTCGCTCTACATACTGACTAGAGCGTTGTGTACCTCCCTCTGGAGCGATTTCTTCCTCCTCCATTGACTCCTCCTCATCCTCCTCACAAAGTGAGCCCTGCCCAGCCCTTTGCGAGGAACCACGTTGCGCTGACTGTCCAGAAAGTGATGGAATTTGTGACTCCTCATCCTCCACCTCTTCCAAAACCTCATCCCTTAGTGCTTGCAGTGTTTTTTGAAGCAGGCAGATAAGGGGGACAGTCAGGCTGACTGATGCATCATCTGCACTCGCCATCCGCGTTGACTCATCAAACGCACGCAAAACGTAGCAGATGTCCTTCATAGAGGCCCACTCAGTAGTGGTGAAGTGTGAACGGCGCAAATTGCGAGTTGATTGCGCCTGATGCAGCTGATACTCCATTACTGCTGGCTGCTGCTCACACAACCGCTCCAACATATGTAACGTGGAATTCAACCTGGTGGCTACGTCACATATGATGCGATGTTCAGGAAGGCGAAATCTGCATTGCAGAGCTGCAACGCGCGATCTGGCCATGCTGGAACGTCGCAAGTGAGCGCACTCTAGGCGGACCTTGTGCAGCAGTGCATCAACATCCGGATAGTCCCTCAAAAAACTCTGCATGACCAAGTTGAGCACATGTGCCAGACATGGTATGTGAGTGAGGTTGCCAAGGCCCAGAGCTGCCACCAGATTTCGGCCATTGTCACACACTACCAAGCCTGGCTGGAGATTCGCTGGCAAAAACCACACGTCGCTTCGATTCCCCATGGAAATTAATTTCAGGACGGCCTGTTGACGTTTGGCCACGGCTGTGCTCATATCGGTCGCAACAGGTAAGCGTTCACGGGTCCATGTGGAGGTAGACCGTGACGGCTCCTGCAGCGATGATTCTGAGGAACTGGAGTAGGAGGAGGAGTCAATGTGTACAGACTTGATTCCTGCAATCCTTGGAGTTGGCAGAACACGTACAGCGCCACTCGCAAGATCTGTACCCGGCTCCACAACATTGACCCAATGGGCAGTGAGGGAAAGGTATCGTCCCTGGCCATGGGTACTGGTCCACGCATCGGTGGTCAGGTGGACCTTGCTACTGACGGTGTTTAGTAGCGCATGTTTAATTTTTCCCTCAACATGCTTTTGCAGACCAGGGACGGCTTGCCTGCTGAAATAAAATCGGCTTGGCACATTGTATTGTGGGACTGCCAATGCCATTAAGTTACGGAAACTGTCAGTCTCCACCATCCTGAATGGCAGCATTTCAAGGGACAGGAGTTTTGCAATGCCAGCATTCAGAGCCTGTGCTCGTGGATGGTTTCCCGAGTATGGCCGTCTTTTATCCCATGCCTGTGCTACCGATGGCTGTTTTGTGGCCTGAGAGTGTGAGGATGACAGGGAACTTGCTGCTGTGGGTGGAATAACACTTTGTCTCTGGACAACAGTGACCAAGGTTCTTCCATGGCGATCCTGTGAGGAAGCCGAACCAGCTGTGTGTGAGCTGGAGGAAGAGGCTCCAACACAACCTGAAGATGTAGGTGGTGCTGTAGGTTGGCCTACATCTCCAGTGTGTCTTTGTAACTCAACTACTTGCTTTGTCCGCACATGTTTCCACATATTTGTGGTATTGAGGTTACTGACACTTTTACTTCTTTTTACTTTTTGATTACACAGCTTGCATTTGACATAGCAAATATCATCTGCAAGTGTGACAAAAAAGGATCACGCAGTGCAAGTCCTGGGAGCGCCCGTTTTAACTTTTGGAAGAGAACTGCTCCGAACAGGTGCCAAACTGGAGGCTACAGGCAACCGAGTCTGCAGCCTACCTCTCCCTCCTGTTTGGACCATTGGGGCAATCTCTTCCTCAGAGCTGCTCCCACCACCTTCCTGTTCCTCAAGCCATGTTGGGTCTTGGACCTCATCATCTCCACTACCCTCTTCCAACACCTGCTGCTGTTGGGTGGTCTGGCCAGCACCATGCTCAACAGAAACTGGCACCTGAGTCTCATCATCATCAGATGCGTTCTGCGGTGTGCTGACCATCGGCACTGGCTCACCCGCCTCTTCTGATTCAGAGAGACACAGCTGTTGCGCATCACTGCATACTCCCTCTTCACATTCCAGAATGCTGCTTGGCTGGGCCCCTGTTTGCAAGCCAACAGATTCTGAGAACAGAAGCAGAGACTCAGCTGGCTCCTGTACAGAACTCTCTGACTGCCTGGGCAATTTGGCAGGCGGTGAAGAGACAGATGGTTGTTCATCAGTGCTGTGGTCCTGAGAGGAGGTGGAAGCAATTGAAGTCGATGCATTGGCTGCCATCCAACCAACAACGGCTTCAATTTGTTCTTCCCGCAGCAGGGGGGTACGCCGAGCTCCTACAAAAATGCGCATAAAGGAACGCTCACGGGGAAAACTGGTGGATGCTCTGTCACTGGGGGTGGCAGCAGCCACAGAATCCCCACGTCCTCTCCCTGCTGAAACTCCACGGCCACGACCACGTGCCTTACTCCCTGCCTTCTTCATCTTGGTAGATTGATAAAGAAAGTCAGAAAAGTTATAAGGCCTAAGTGTTGTTATTCCGCAGAGACTGCAGTGAACACTGCAGACAACTGTTCACTAGGTGTGAAAGGCCCCTTTGTGTACTTCTATAGTGTTTGCAACCAATGTATTGTATACGGATGGAAGCGCGTCACACTAATAGATTTGAGTTATTTGAAATAGAATGGAGCAGCACCAATTAGAGAAAAATTTCAAGGATGAGGCAGTGACACACGCTCAGCAGACTACAACCAGCAGTGGTTGAAGAACTAACTGGAGCGTGATATGCACTCCAAAAATGAAAACCTCAGACTACAGTGAACACTGCACACAACTGTTCACTAGGTGTGAAAGGCCCCTTTGTGTACTTCTATAGTGTTTGCAACCAATGTATTGTAAACGGATGGAAGCGCGTCACACTAATAGATTTGAGTTATTTGAAATAGAATGGAGCAGCACCAATTAGAGAAAAATTTCAAGGATGAGGCAGTGACACACGCTCAGCAGACTACAACCAGCAGTGGTTGAAGAACTAACTGGGGCGTGATCTGCACTCCAAAAATGAAAACCTCAGACTACAGTGAACACTGCACACAACTGTTCACTAGCTGTGAAAGGCTTCTTTGTATACTTCTATAGTGTTTGCAACCAATGTATTGTATACGGATGGAAGCGCGTCACACTAATAGATTTGAGTTATTTGAAATAGAATGGAGCAGCACCAATTAGAGAAAAATGTCAAGGATGAGGCAGTGACACACGCTCAGCAGACTACAACCAGCAGTGGTTGAAGAACTAACTGGAGCGTGATCTGCACTCAAAAAATAAAAACCTCAGACTACAGTGAACACTGCACACAACTGTTCACTAGCTGTGAAAGGCTCCTTTGTGTACTTCTATAGTGTTTGCAACCAATGTATTGTATACGGATGGAAGCGCGTCACACTAATAGATTTGAGTTATTTGAAATATAATGGAGCAGCACCAATTAGAGAAAAATGTCAAGGATGAGGCAGTGACACACGCTCAGCAGACTACAACCAGCAGTGGTTGAAGAACTAACTGGAGCGTGATCTGCACTCAAAAAATAAAAACCTCAGACTACAGTGAACACTGCACACAACTGTTCACTAGCTGTGAAAGGCTCCTTTGTGTACTTCTATAGTGTTTGCAACCAATGTATTGTATACGGATGGAAGCGCGTCACACTAATAGATTTGAGTTATTTGAAATATAATGGAGCAGCACCAATTAGAGAAAAATGTCAAGGATGAGGCAGTGACACACGCTCAGCAGACTACAACCAGCAGTGGTTGAAGAACTAACTGGAGCGTGATCTGCACTCAAAAAATAAAAACCTCAGACTACAGTGAACACTGCACACAACTGTTCACTAGTTGTGAAAGGCTCCTTTGTGTACTTCTATAGTGTTTGCAACCAATGTATTGGATACGGATGGAAGCACGTCACACTAATAGATCACTGTTAATTTCAATTGAATGGAGCAGCACCAATTCCACAAAATAAAAAAAAAAGAGTCAGTGAGTGACACGTGCAGATGACTACAAACAGCGTTGGATGCAGAGCAAACTGCAGCGTCACCTGCACTCACACACACACCTTGCACAGAGCTGTGAAAACAACACTGCAAGGAAAAAGGATGATTTACAGAGCGGTTTCTCAAATAGCCTGCCTACACAGCAATTCACAAAAACGCTATCTGTAACTGTCCCTCAGAGTCAGCAGAGCAGCGTTCTGTCCCTAACTGAATTCACAGCACAGTGACGCTAAAATGGCGGCGGCGCCTTTTATAGTGCATTCTGACATAATTTCAGCATCCAATCACAGCCATGCCATTAGTTAACATGACCGCAGCATTACAGGATGTGCCCACACTTCCTAGGATTCCTCATTGGCTGTCTAAAATCACATTGCCTCTCAAAGAATTATGGGAACTTCAGATTCCGGTATACGATATATGAAAAATATCGGAACTAAGTATCGGAATTCCGATACGGCGAATATCGGCCGATACCCGATACTTGCGGTATCGGAATGCTCAACTCTATTCAGGAGGCGATAGTCAATACACGGCCTCAATGAACCATCCTTTTTGGCCACAAAGAAAAAACCGGCGCCCAAGGGTGAAGAGGATGGTCTGATATGACCGTTCTCCAATGACTCCTTGATATAAGATCGCATAGCATCTTGTTCAGGTACAGATAAACGTCCTTTACATTTTCTGACAGACCCTTCCGAAAAAAGGCTGCCAAAGCATCATTCCATTTGGTCAGGACTGCCCACTTTCGGAATTTCTGACAGTACAGCTCAGCGTCTTCACGACCCTGATTTAATGCCAACAAGGTCTTTTTTTCAGCTTGATCAGTGACATTAGGCTCATCGTACAATAACCCCAGAGCCAGAAAAAATGCATCAATATCATTCAAAACAAGATCCCCAGGTGTCAGGGAAAAAGCCCAATCCTGAGGGTCGCTGCGCAGCAGAGAGATGACAATTTGAACCTGCTGTGCCGCGTTCCCTGAGGACTTAGGCTTGAAGGCAAAAAACAACTTACAGTTATTTTTGAAATTCAGAAATTTAGACCGATCCCCCAAAAATAAATCTGGCATGGGGATCCTAGGTTCCACAACAGGCAACCCAGCAAGATAGGCAGTAATCTTTTGAACCTCAGCGGCAAGCTGATCCACACGGCCAGACAACTGTGCAAACTCCATTGAGGACAAAGAAAAATTCCTCCTCAGCATTCAGAGAAAAAGAGGGAAGAAATGCAACAAACAGAAAAAAAAATTTCTGACAACTCCCTTTTTTTTTTTTCCTATTTCTCCCTTCTGTTGAGTACCATATAATTTTCAGTGTGGCCGGTAATACTGTTATGTTTCGGTAGCTGAGGAGAAAAATACAAAAATTGTCAAAGTAGCAATACACCAGAGAGGCTGGAAACTACTGGGTTGCAGAACCCTAAACTAACCGCAACGCTAGAAGTAGCCGTGGAGCGTACCTACGGTGATCCTAGATGCCTCGTCACAGCCGGAGAGATAGCTACACCTAAAGACAGAAAGATGAAAGCTATGTGCCCCGTAGCAGAACCCCCAAAGAAATAGGAAGCCCCCAAACATGTAATGGTTAGACAAGAAGAAAGTACGAACACAGACAGAAAATAGAATGAGCAAACGCTGGGGTACAATCTGTCTAGATAGAAAAGTATAGGAAAGAATTCTGACTGCAACCCAATAAAACCCTGACAAAAATACCAACACTTCTGATTAACAAAAAACCTGAGATCACACGATCTCTACCACCTAAATCAGATCTCTTGTGTAACACACAGCAATTCAACAAATAAAAAGTGACACAGGAACAGGGCAAAAGTGCAAACAAAACTGAGCACAAATGCAGCGCCAGGCCCCAAAAGGGGACCAGGCTGAAGTCCACTGCTAGGCAGCAAACCAGCAAGGAAAATCCAACCAGAGGAAAAAAAACACAGCAAGTCACTTATCTGAATGGAAGCAGGAATGCAAGCTGAGCTTCAACCAAGACCTGGAAGAACAATTGATTACCGGCAAGGCTGATGGAGTTCAGGTCACTTATATCAGACCATTCGGACCCAGCTGAAAGCCATTCAGCAATTGGTTCATTACCCTCAGAAACCACCGGAGGGAGCCCCAGCTTCGAAGTCGCCTCCAATGTGTTCACAACAATTATACTGTATGTGTGGGGATTGCATTTTACTGTGTGTGTGGGGGGCTGCGTTATACTTCATGTGTGGGGGGGTTGCATTATACTATGTGTGTATGGGGGCTGTATTCTGTGTGTGGGGGTTGCATTATACTGTATGTGTGGGGAACTGCATTATACTATGTGTGGGGGCTGCATTATACTTCCTTTTTGGGTCTGCATTATACTGCATGTGTGTGGGGCTGTATTGTACTGTGTATGTGGGGGGTCCTGTATTATCAGGACCAGACAGATTGTATAATCTGGTTTTGGGTAATTTTGCTCCAGGGAGCAAGTTTACAGGGCAATCCTACATGGCAGGGGAGGCAGTTCCCCCTTTTTTGAAAGCACATCCACAAAATCAGAGAAAAAGAGTATGGTTTTTGTGGAAATAGTAGAAATGATGGCACCCAGGCAATTATGTTTTCAGATATTTTACTATTTCTCTGGCCGGCCAGTCAATAACCCGATTATGCACAGTTAGTCAGAGAAGGCCGAAAACAATAGGAAAATAATAATAATTTTATTTCTATAGCGCCAACATATTCCGCAGCGCTGTACATTATAGAGGGGACTTGTACAGACAATAGACATTACAGCATAACAATAATCACAGATCAAAGTAGATACCAAGAGGAATGAGGGCCCTGCTGCTCGCAAGCTTACAATCTATGAGGAATAAGGGGAGACACGTAAGGTGGATGGTAACAATTGCTTTCATTGTTCGGACCAGCCATAGTGTAAGAATCGGGTGTTCATGTAATTCTGCATGAACCAGTTATCAGCCAAAGTATGTAACAGTACAGACACAGAGGACTATTAAATGTATAAAGCGGGTGAGAACATAATACAAGAAACTGGTTATAGTACAAATTTTGAATGAGCCACACAGGGATAGTTAGGTTAATGCGTTGAGGCGGTATGCCAGTCTGAACAAGTGCGTTTTTAGAGCACGGTTAAAACTGTGGGGATTGGGCATTAATCGTATTAAACTGGGTAGTGCATTCCAAAGAATTGGTGCAGCACGTGAAAAGTCTTTGGGACGGGAGTGGGAGGTTCTGATTATTGAGGATGCTAACCTCAGGTCATTAGCAGAATGGAGGGCACGGGTAGGATGGTATACTGAGAGGAGGGAGGAGATGTAGGGTGGTGCTGAGCCATGGAGTGCTTTGTGGGTGAGGTTAGTAAGTTTGTACTGGATTCTGTAGTGGATGGGTAACCAGTGTAATGACTGGCACAAGGTAGAGGCATCGGTGTAACGATTGGTGAGGAATATGATCCTGGCTGCAGCATTCTGGACAGACTGGAGAGGGGAGAGTTTGGTAAGAGGGAGACTGATTAGTAGAGAGTTACAGTAGTCCAGACGAGAATGAATAAGAGAAACAGTAAGAGTTTTTGCAGAGTCGAAAGTAAGAAAAGGTTGAATTCTAGAGATGTTTTTGAGGTGGAGATAACAAGAGCGAGCCAGTGATCGGATGTGGGGGGTGAATGAAAGCTTGGAATCAAGTATGACCCCAAAAGAGCGGGCATGTTGCTGGGGAGTAATGGTGGAACCACACACGGAGATGGCGATGTCGGGCAAAGGTAGGTTAGTAGAGGAGGAAACACGAGGAGTTCAGTTTTTGACAGGTTCAGTTTCAGATAGAGGGAGGACATGATGTTAGAGACAGCGGTAAGACAATCACTGGTGTTCTGTAATAATGCAGGCGTGATAACGGGTGAAGAAGTGTATAATTGGTGTCATCAGCATAGAGATGGTGCTGGAAACCAAATCTACTGATTGTTTGTCCAATAGGGGCAGTATACAAAGAGAAGAGGAGGAGGCTAGGACTGATCCTTGAGGAACCCCAACAGTAAGGGGAAGATGAGAGGAGGAACCAGCAAAAGATACAGTGAAGGAACGGTCATTGAGATAGGAGGAGAACCAGGAGAGAGCGGTGTCCTTGAGGCCGATGGAGCGGAGCATAGTGAGGAGGAGCTGATGGTCCACAGTGTCGAATGCTGCGGAGAGATCCAGGAGAATTAGCATGGAGTAGTGACCATTAGATTTAGCAGTCAGTAGATCATTAGAGAATTTAATGGTATGCCACACTAAGCGAGATCGCTAACGAGATCGCTACTGCGTCACCGTTTATGACGCACTAGCGATCTCGTTAGCAACGCAGCTGTGTGTGACATGTAGCAGCGATGTGGCCCCTGCTGAGATGTCACTGATCACTTATGAACGTTCTGAGCCGTTTTTTGGTCGTTGGTGTCCTGCTGGTGAGCCTGAATCGCTGTGTGTGACATGTAGCAGTGATGTGGCCTCTGCTGAGATGTCGCTGATCGCTTATGAACGTTCTGAGCCGTTTTTTGGTTGTTGGTGTCCCGCTGGTGAGCCTGAATCGCTGAGTGTGACATGTAGCAGTGATGTGGCCTCTGCTGAGATGTCGCTGATCGCTTATGAACGTTCTTAGCCGTTTTTTGGTCGTTGGTGTCCCGCTGGTGAGCCTGAATCGCTGAGTGTGACCCTTTATGAACGACTTCACCAGCATCGCAGGTGGGACTAGGTTTTCCCAACGACCGCAGAGGTCGTTATACAGATCGCTGATGAGTTGTGTTTGGAATATAACTAGCGATCGCACCAGGTCGTGTCGTTGTCGTGATCCCTGGTGCGATCACTAAGTGTGGCAGTGCCTTTAGTGAGGGAAGTTTCAGTAGAGTGTAAAGAGCAGAAACCGGATTGTAGAGGGTCGAGAAGAGTTATCTGAGAGATAGCGGATAAGACGGGTGTGGACCAGGCATTCAAGTTTAGAGATGAAGGGAAGATTAGAGACCGGTCTATAGTTAGCGGCACAGTTTTGGTCGAGGGACGGTTTTTTAAGTAATGGATGTATGATGGCGTGCTTAAATGAGGAGGGAAAGATACCGGAAGAGAGTGAGAGGTTGAAATTTTTGTTAGGTGAGAGGTGACAGCAGGGGAAAGGGACTGGAGGAGATGTGAGGGAATGGGGTCACTGGTGCAAGTGGTAGGGCGAGAAGATGCAAGGAGCCTGATTTGTTATGTTAGGTAGCTGAGGAGGACAGGAACAACAGCCGGGCAGCCAAACACCTGAGATGTTGGTAACTAATGGGGTTGCAGATTCCTAAACTAACCACACAACTAGAGGTAGCCGTGGAGCGTTCCTACATTGATCCTAGACGCCTCGTCACAGCCTGAGAGATAACTACACCTAAAGGCAGAAAGATGAAAGCTATCTGCCCCGGAGCAGATCCCCAAAGAAAATAGGAACCCCCCAAACATGTAATGGCGGTTAGACAAGAAGAAAGCACGAACACAGACAGAAAATAGAGTGAGCAAACGCTGGGGCCACAAGCTGACTAAATAGGATAGATCAGAAGAGATTACTTTCTGCAACCCAGAAAACCCTACAAAAATCCAACAATTCTGATTACAAAAATACTGAGATCACACGATCTCGCCACCTACTAAATCAGATCTCAGTGTGAACAAAACCAAGCTGCAGCCGCTGAAAAGACAGGAAAAAGAAAATTAACAAATAACAGTGGCTTCAGATAAACTGAGAAGAGCACAAGCCCCCCGTAGGGGACCTGGCTGACCTCCACAGAAGTGCAGGGAACAATGCAAAAAGCAAGCACAAAAATAAAAACAAAATATCTTATCTGATAGCAGAAGATGCAGGCAAGACTCAGCAAACTTCCAAATGAACCAGGAACCACAATTGAGACAAGAACAATTGATCACCGGCAACCATCATGGGAGGGAACCTCCCTTATATCAGACCAGTCAGTGATCCCAGATTGCCATTCCTCGCTGAAAGGTTCAGTACTGTCTGTAACCACCAGAGGAAGCCTCTGCTCAGAAACCATCTCTAGCACATTCATAACACTGATTACTTCTTCTGTGACTGTTTCAAAATCAGAGAGTGAGCTGGATGCAGTCGGGGAGGGAGGACAGTGCATGGTATGAGGGGATTGGGAGATGATTTCCTGTCAAATATGGTAAATTTTTTCTTTGAAATAATTAGCCAGATCGTCAGCGTGGAGATCCGTGGTTGGGGCCGGCACTCTTGGGTTGAGTAGGGAATGAAAAGTGTCAGAGACGTTTGGGATTATTGGATAGTGAGGTGATGAGGGTGATGAAATAGGTTTGTTTGGAGAGGTGAAGGGCAGAGTTGTATGTTTTAAGCATAAACTTGTAATGGATGAAATCTTCGGGCAGATTGGATTTTTCCCACAGACGTTCGGCGCACCTGGAGCACCGCTGCAGTAAACGTGTTTGCAGCGTGTGCCACGGTTGTCTCCGTCTGTCATATTGTTCTATGTATAGGAGGTGCAGTTTCATCCAGGGCACTTTGCAGGGTTTTGTTGTAATGCTTCAGTGCAGAATCAGTACATGAGAGGGAGGAGATAGGGGCCAACGATGACTGCAAGTTCTTCATAAGATTCTGGGTGTTAATGGCTTGTATGTTTCTATATGTGTGGAAAGTCGGGGTGACCTGAGCGGGGTCGCAGTTCTTGATAGAAAATGAAAGAAGGGTGTGGTCAGAGAGGGGAGTTTGTGAAATTATCTACTGAGCAAAGGAGAAGGGGGACTTCCAAGATATAACAAGGATGGAGCTCCCTGTAAAGACCCCTATGCGCAGGTTCACACCATGCACCACTGGCGTAAAATGTCCCTGACCGAGAGGTGCAGAGACAATTGTAAATATGGGGATAGACTTCGCCAGAGTACAACAGGAAAGACCATGGTCCCGAGCATCCACCATATTAGCTCCCGCCCCACTAACCAAGAAGATGGATATTTTCTCAGTTTTCATACCAATAACCACTTCTGTGGGTAAGAAAAACAGATACACATGCGAAGGAGACATATACACCCAGGTGGTTATCGATCACACAACTTGGGGTTAGAAGTTTTCTGACGGCCTTTAATAAAGAAGGCCAAACCCCAATGAAATGCCCTTTTTGACCACCAAAAAACACAATCCAACACTCATGACTCATACCAAGGGGAGGCCCCTCCAACTGCATCAGTTCTTCAGGACACACAGGGAGAATCTTGGTTTTAGGGAGTACCATGGGGGAAGGAGTCCCTACAAGTCGACCCGTAAGGGGTCTATCAATGCATATGGCCAGAGTCTTGTAAAGCGCTAGTGTCTTTTAGTCTTTCAGACAGGCCCTGACTCCTAAGAGCAGGATTGTTCCACCGGGTGGCAGTGGTCCATCTACTAAACTCTGAGCAGAATTCCTCTGCAGGCCGATGTCCCTGCTGGAGCTTAAGCGACAGCCGGTTTCCCTGCTGGAGCTTACGTGGCGGCCGGTTTCCCTGCTGGAGCTTATGTGCCAGCTGGTCTCCCTACTGGAGCTTACGTGCCAGCTGGTCTCCCTACTGGAGCTTACGTGTCGGCTGGTCTCCCTGCTGGAGCTTAAGTATCTTAATCTCAGCAAGGGAGACACGGCCTGGATCGTTATACACAAAGCTTATAGCCTCAAAAAACTCAACCAACCCGAGAGACAATGAGTCTGACGGAGGTGAAAAGGCCTAGGATTGAGAATCTACTTGAAGGAGAGAAATAACAATCCCAACCTATTATGACTCTTTAAGGCAGCATGGGGCTCTAAATCCTTAGCCATCAATCCCTTAGATAACTGTATGATTGTTGTAATACCAATGTGATGTGTCCTCAGATATTACAAGTCAGTGTGGCTGAGTTGAAACGAAGAGTTCAGGAGAAACAGTGTTGATTTTCTCTGAAATCTTGTATTTAAGCACAATGCAGCAGGTGGAAAGAGAAATCCAAACAGAGAAGTGCAACATGTGCATCCAAAAATGGCTACAGCAAACTGACAATGAGATAGAAGGGAGGAGCAAAGGCTAACATCATGAACTACAGGAGAGAAGGGACAAACTTCAAGGGGGAGAAACTAGCAGCAGCAGAATGCAATGCATAACATAGAGAATGCATAACAAGTTGTTCCCATTCATGGTACACAACACTCCCCGTCTGAAATCTTCAGATTTCACAATGTCTCTGTATGACGTGACGAGTCATTGCTGTCCAACGTCGACATGGAACCTGAAAAGAGGAGAGAGAAGAAAACAATATGCAACAATTTAAGTCTCTACTTGAGCAATAATAAAGGAAGCACTCTGTAGCACCATAGCTTCCAAACATAAGATATGAAAAATAAATTGCATCACTGCCTTAAAAATATGAAAAATTGAGAAAGCTTATTGCATAAAATGGCCAATTTATGTGTACCTGGAAGCCACGTTAAGGCGTCTCTCATTTTCCAGGTCCTAACTAATGCCAATCCTCCCTTAGAAAAAAGTCTTATCTGTATGGGAGCTTATGAATCCTCTCTTAGACTGAAATCTACATCTCTGTGGAGGGGTAGGGAAGCTGCTGTAATTAAAACGCCTGTGACTAAGAGGCGGAGGGCTCAGTCAGAAAGTAAATTAATACAAATTTCAAAAAACTGACCGTCACATCCAAACTTAGATCAAGTGTGAACAGGTGCTTAACCCCTTCCCGACCCATGACGCCTACGTAGGCGTCATGAAAACCAGTGGAATCCCGACCCATGACGCCTACGTAAGCGTCATGCTATAAATCATGTTCCTGCGGGTCGGTTGACTGAGGTTACTGAAAGTTCACCCGACCCGCAGTAACAAGACCCTTTGTGCATCACCACAGTGGGGGTGGCTTAATCCCCATGTGGCTATGATTGCTCTGATTGATTGTTAAAAGTGAAACAGCCAATCAGAGCAATCTGTAATATTTCACCACTGAAATCTGGTGAAATATTACAATCCAGCCATGGCCGATGCTGCAATAGCATCTGCCATGGCTGGACACCTAGTTCTCACCCTCCCCACACCGAGTGACGGCGGCGATCGGTCACCGCCGTCACTAAATGCTCCCCTGCACTCCGTCCGCTCCCCTCCTTGCCTCCGCTCCAGTCCGCTCCCCCCCGCCTTCCGCTCCCCCCCACTCAGCTGTCCTCACCTCCCCGGTCCTCTGTTGGCCCTTGATCCGTCCCGGCATCCGTCCGGGACTCTTCATGGGCGACGCCATCTTGGAAAATGGTGGGCGTATGCGCAGTGCGCCCGCCGGCCAGCAGCTTCAGTAATTTATTTTGATTACTGTGATAAACTCTCACAGTGATCAAAATAAATAAAAAAGTAAATAAATGCCCCCTTTATCACCCCCATAGGTAGGGACAAATAATAAAATTTAGAAAATATATATTTTTTTCTATTAGGGTTAGAATTACAGTTAGGGTTAGGTTAGAGTTAGGGTTAGCCTTAGGGTTAGGGTTATGTTAGGGTTAGGCTGGATAATTATTGCGTAACGGCAGTCTGTTAGACTGCGTTACACCGCGGTATAACGCGGTGTAACGCAGTCCGTTAACGCTGCCATTCACCGCCATTTGCGGGCGCATCGCGACGCATGCCGTAAAGCGGCATGCGCTTGTGACATGCCGTCATTCAGTGACGGAGCCTCGGACGCGGCCTGCAGCATCTGGGCTCCGTCATCGCTAGCGCAGAGGAATCATCTGATTCCTCTGCGCTAGCGGGTATAGCATGACGCGATCGCGTTATGCTATACTGTTATCAGCCCGTCAACGCTATATGTTGAACGGGCTGTTAAAACGTAATGTGAACCTAGCTTTTAGCATTAGGGTTAGGGTTAGGGTTAGAATTAGGGTTACGGTTAGAATTAGGGTTAGGGTTGGAATTTGGGTTAGGGTTGGGATTAGGGTTAGGGGTGTTCTGGGGTTAGGGTTGGGATTAGGTTTAGGCTTGTGGTTAGGGTTATGTTTAGGGTTGGGATTAGGGTTAGGGGTGTGTTGGGTTTAGGGTTATGGTTAGGTTTCGGATTAGGTGTGTAGTGGTTAGAGTTGTGGTTAGGGGTGTGTTGGGGTTAGGGTTGGAGTTAGAATTGAGGGGTTTCCACTATTTATGCACATCAGGGGATCTCCAAACGCGACACGGCGCCACCATTGATTCCTGCAAATTTTGCGTTCAAAAAGTCAAACAGTGCTCCCTTTATTCCGAGCCCTGACGTGTGCCCAAACAGTAGTTTACCCCCACATATGGGGTATCAGCGTACTCAGGAAAAATTGCACAACATCTTTGGGGGTCTAATTTCTCCTGTTACCCTAGGGAAAAAAAATTGGGGACTAAAATATCATGTTTGTGGAAAAAAAAATATTTTTATTTTCACGGCTCTGCGTTATAAACTTCTGTGAAGAACTTGGAGATTCAAAGTGCTCACTACACTTCTAGAGGAGTTCCTTGGGGGATCTAGTTTCCAAATTGGGGTCACTTGGGGGGGTTTCTACTGTTTAGGCACATCATGGGCTCTGCAAACGTAACATGACGCCCGCAGACCATTCCATCAAGTCGGTATTACAAAACGTCACTACTTCCCTTCCGAGCCCCGACTTGTGCCCAAACAGTGGTTCCCCCCCACATATGGGGTACCAACGTACTCAGGACAAAAAGGACAACTTTTGGTGTCCAATTTCTCCTGTTACCCTTGTGAAAATAAAAAATTGTGGGCTAAAAAATCATTTTTTTGAGGGAAAAAAATGATTTTTTATTTTCATGACTATGGGTTATAAACTTCTGTGAATCACTTGGGGGTTCAAAGTGCACACTACACATCTAGATGAGTTCCTTGGGTGGTCTAGTTTCCAAAATGGGGTCACTTGGGGGGGTTTCCACAGTTTAGGCACATCAGGGGCTCTGCAAACTTAACATGACGCCCGCAGACCATTCCATCAAGTCGGCATTTCAAAACGTCACTACTTCCTTTCCGAGCCCGACGTGTGCCCATACAGTAGTTTTCTCCAACATATGGGATATCAGCATACCCAGGACAAATTGGACAACAACTTTTGGCGTCTAATTTCTCCTGTTACCCTTGGGAAAATAAAAAAATTGGGGACTAAAAGATCATGTTTGTGGAAAAAATATGATTTTTTTATTTTCATGCCCTGGAGTTATAAACTTCTGTGTAGCTCTTGGGGGTTCAAAGTGCTCACCACACATCTAGATAAGTTCCTTGCGGGGTCTAGTTTCCAAAATTGGGTCACTTGTGGGGAGTTTCTACTGTTTAGGCACATCAGGGGCTCTGCAAACATAACATGACGCCCGCAGACCATTCCATCAATGTCGGCATTTTAAAACGTCACTACTTCCCTTCCGAGCCCCAACGTGTGCCCGAACAGTGGTTCCCCCCCATATATGGGGTACCAGTGTACTCAGGACAAACAGTACAAGAACTTTTGGGGTCCAATTTCTCCTGTTACCTTTGTGAAAATAAAAATTTGCGGGTTAAAAAATCAGTTTTTGAGGAAAAAAATGATTTTTTATTTTCACAGCTCTGCATTATAAACTTCTGTGAAGCACGTGGGGGTTCAAGGTGCTCACCACACATCTGGATAAGTTTCTTGGGGGGTCTAGTTTCCAAAATGGGGTCAGTTGTGGGGGTTTCTACTGTTTAGGCACATCAGGGGCTCTGCAAATGTAACAAGATGCCCGCAGACCATTCCATGAAGTCGGCATTTCAAAGTGTCACTACATCCCTTCCGAGCCCTGACGTGTGCTCAAACATTGGTTCCCCCCCACATATGGGGTACCAGCGTACTCAGGACAAACTGGACAACAACTTTTGGGGTCCAATTTCTCCTGTAACCATTGTGAAAATAAAAAATAGGGGGCTAACAAATATTTTTTTGAGAAAAAAAATGATTTTTTATTTTCACGGCTTTGCGTTATAAACTTCTGTGAAGCACCTGGGGGTTCAAAGTGCTCACTGTGCATCTAGATAAGTTCCTTAGGGGGTCTAGTTTCTAAAATGGGGGCATTTGTGGGGGAGCTCCAAAGTTTAGGCACACAGGGGCTCTCCAAACACGACATGGTGTCCGCTAACGATTGGAGCTAATTTTCCATTAAAAAAGTCAAAAGGCGCTCCTTCCCTTCTGAGCCCTGCCGTGCACCCAAACAGTGGTTCCCCCCCACATATGGGGCACCATCGTACTCAGGAAAAATTGGACAACAACTTTTGGGGTCCAATTTATCCTGTTACCATTGGGAAAATAAAAAATAGCGGGCTAAAAAATGATTTTTGAGGAACAGAAATGATTTTTTTATTTTCACTGCTCAGCGTTTTAAACTTCTGTGAAGCACTTGGGGGTTCAGAGTGCTCACAACACATCTAGATAAGTTCCATAAGGGGTCTAGTTTCCAAAATGGTGTCACATGTGGGGGGTTTTCACTGTTTAGGCACACAGGGGCTGTCCAAACGCGTCATGGTGTCCGCTAATGATTGGAGCTAATTTTCCATTCAAAAAGTGAAATGGCGCTCCTTCCCTTCTGAGCCCTGCGCCCAAACAGTGGTTTATGACCACATATGAGGTATCTGTGTACTCAGGATAAATTTCACAACAAATTTTAGGATCCATTTTATCCTGTTGCCCATGTGAAAATGAAAAAATTGATGTTAAAAGAAAATTTTTGTTAGAAAAATGAAAATGTCCATTTTTTCCTTCCACGTTGCTTTAGTTCCTGTGAAGCACCTGAAGAGTTAATAATCTTCTTGAATGTGGTTTTGAGTAGTTTGAGGGGTGCAGTTTTTATAATGGAGTCACTTTTGGGTATTTTCTTCCATATAGACCCCTCAAAATGACTTCAAATGTGAGGTGGTCCGTAAAAAAAATGGCTTTGTAAATTTTGTTGTAAAAATGAGAAATCGCTGGTCAACTTTTAACCCTTATAACTTCCTAACGAAAAAAAATTTTGTTTCAAAAATTGTGCTGATGTAAAGTAGACATGTGGGAAATGTTATTTAGTAACTATTTTGTGTCACATAACTCTCTGGTTTAACAGAAAAAAATTCAAAATTTGAAAATTGCGAAATTTTCAAAATTTTCGTGAAATTTCCATTTTTTTTTACAAGTAAACGCAAAAATTATCGACCTAAATTTACCACTAACATGAAGCCCAATATCCGTTGAAGCGTTCCTGAGTTATTACCTCATAAGGGGGCACTGGTCAGAATTGCAAAAAATGGCAAGGTCTTTAAGGTCAAAATAGGCTAGGTCATGAAGGGGTTAACCCAGAGTCACCAACTCATACATACGCAAACAAAAAAGGAAGCACTCTGTAGCGCCATAGCTTGCAAGCATAAGATATGAAAAATAAATTGCATCACTGCCTTAAAAATATGAAAAATTGAGAAAGGTTAGCACATAAAATGGCCAATTTATGTGTACCTGGAAGCCACGTAAAGGCGTCTCTCGTTATAATCCAATGGTAATGTTTAATCAACGGGGAAGTGTTCAAGTCCGGTTGTATGCAGAGCATTTTATGTCCTAACATGGCTGAGGTATGAGGAGGTATGCTCCCCGCCATGGCAAAGTCCATCAACAATGTTTAGTGTTGTGAATGGGTTTGAGATGAGTTCTGAGCAGAGGCTCCCTCTGGTGGTTACAAGCGGTGCTAGTGAAGATTGTGAGGACTGGGAATCAGGTGTTACTGACTGGTCTTATATAAGGGAGTCATTTTCCCATCAGGGTTGCCGGTGATCAATTGTTCTGGTCTGAATCCTTCATTCCAGTTTCCCTTGTGGCCTTCTGTGTCTTGTCTTCATCTCCTGCTTACAGATAAGACTTTTGCTTCTTTTGTGTTTTTGCTATATTTTTGCATTTTGTCCTGCACTTCTTTGGGGGCCTTCAGGGTCCCCTCCGGGGGCTTCTGCCCTCTCTGTTTAGTTCAGCCACTGAGTTTTGTTCTTTTGCTTTTTCCAGTTTTTTCAGTGGCTGTTTTGATTTTGTTACACCAGAGAACTAATTTAGGTGGTAGAGGTCGTGTGATCTCAGGTGATTTTGAAATTAGTAGAGTTGGTGCTTTTCAGGGTTTTCTGGGATTGCAGTAAGTACCCTTCCTATCCTTTTCTATTTAGATAGTTTGGGCCCCAGCGTTTGCTCATACTATTTTCTTTCTGTGTCTGTATTTCCTCTTGTCTAACCGCCATTACATGTTTGGGGGCTTTCTATTATCTTTGGGGTTCTGCTCCGGGGCAGATAGCTTTCCTATTTCTATCTTTAGGTGTAGTTAGTTTCTCAGGCTGTGACGAGGCGTCTAGGACCAACGTAGGAACGCTCCACGGCTGCCTCTAGTTGTGGTGGTTAGTCAGGGTACTGCAATCTCATAGATTCCAACTGCTCTGGTGTATTTCCTTTTTTACCTGCACTCCTCAGCTACCGAAACATAACAGTATCACCGGCCTAAACTGAAAATTATATTGTACTCACAGAAGGGAAAAATATTGTGAAAGAAAAAAGGTTGTCAGAGATTTTTTTTTTTTTTTCTGTTTGTTGCATTTTTTTTCCCTCTGTATCTCTGGGTGCTGGGGAGGATCTTTTCTCCCAATGGAGTTTGCACAGTTGTCTGGCCGTGTGGATCAGCTTGCCACTGAAGTTCAGAGTATTGCTGCATATCTTGCTAGGTTGCCTGTTGTGGAACCTAGGATCCCATGCCAGATTTGTTTTCAGGGGATCGAGCTAAGTTTCTGAATTTCAAAAATAACTGTAAATTGTTTTTTGCCTTAAAATCTAAGTCCTCAGGGAACGCAGCGCAGCAGGTTCAAATTGTCATCTCTCTCCTGCGCGGCGACCCTCAGGATTGGGCTTTTTCCCTGACACCTGGGGATCCTGTTTTGAGTGATGTTGATGCGTTTTTTCATGCTTTGGGGTTATTGTACGATGAGCCTAATGTCACTGATCAGGCTGAAAAAACTTTGTTGGCATTAAGTCAGGGGCTTGAGGACGCTGAGTTATACTGTCAGAGATTCCGTAGGTGGGCAGTCCTGACCAAATGGAATGACGACGCTTTGGCGGCCCTTTTCCGGAAGGGTCTGTCGGATAATGTAAAGGATGTTATGGTGGGATTCCCTGTTCCCTCTGGTCTCAATGATTCTATGTCATTAGCGATTCAAATTGACAGACGTTTGCGTGAGCGGAGAAGTATGCGTGGAGTGGTGTTGCCTTGTGGACCAGCTTCTGAACCCATGCAGTGTGATAGAGTGGTGTCTGGGGCACAGCGTCATGAGTTTCGAAAGCGCAATGGGTTATGTTTCTACTGTGGTGATGCCTCTCATGCTATTTCAGTCTGCCCTAAGCGGGGAAGACGTTTTGCACGCTCAGTTGTCTTGGGTAGTGTTCAGACTAAGTTTTTATTAACTGTCACTCTGATATGCTCTCTGTCCTCATTTTCTGCTCAGGCTTTCGTTGATTCTGGAGCAGCTATTAACCTGATGGATTATGATTTTGCTAAACGTTGTGGGTTTCCCTTGATACCCCTACAGAAGTCTATTCCCCTACTGGGGATCGATTCTACCCCTTTGGCTGAGAATAAACCCCAGTTTTCTACTCAGGTGATAATGAGGGTTGAACCTGATCACCAGGAGTGCTGCAAATTTTTGGTTCTATATAATCTGCATGACATTATAGTGCTGGGTTTCCCTTGGTTACAGTCTCATAATCCTGTTTTGGATTGGAAATCTGTGTCTGTAACCAGTTGGGGCTGCCAATGTGTTAATACCAACACTCCTGTTTTTTCTGCCTTCCCCAGGCTCAGGATGTTCCTGACTTTTTGTTTGATTTTTCTGATGTGTTTAGCGAAAGTAAATCTGCATCCTTGCCTCCCCATAGGAGCTATGACTGCGCTATTGAATTAGTGCCGGGTAGTAAATTCCCTAAAGGTCGCCTTTTTAACTTGTCTGTACCTGAACATGACGCTATGCGGTCTTATATCAAGGAATCATTGGAGAAGGGTCATATCAGACCATCCTCTTCACCCTTAGGTGCCTGTTTTTTCTTTGTGGCCAAAAAAGATGGTTCATTAAGGCCGTGTATTGATTATCGTCTCTTGAACAATATTACTGTGAAATATCAATACCCGTTACCCTTGATTTCTGACCTGTTTTCCAGGGTGAAAAACGCTACTTGGTTTACCAAGCTTGACCTCAGGGGGGCGTATAACCTTATTCGCATTAAGCACGGGGATGAATGGAAGACGGCATTCAATACCCTGAAGGGCATTTTGAGTACCTAGTAATGCCCTTTGGGCTCACTAATGCTCCTTCCGTCTTCCAGTCCTTCATGAATGACATTTTCAGGGATTTTGTGGATAAATTTCTGATTGTTTATTTGGATGATATCTTGATTTTTTCCGATGACTGGGACTCTCATGTGAAACATGTTCGAACTGTATTCCAGATTTTGAGAGAGAATGCTCTGTATGTGAAGGGATCAAAGTGTCTTTTTGGCGTACAGAGGATCTCATTTCTGGGATTCATTTTGTCCCCATCTGTTATTGAAATGGACCCGGTCAAGGTTCAGGCCATCTGTGATTGGGTCCAACCTACTTCATTAAAGGCTCTTCAGAGATTTTTGGGTTTTGCCAATTTTTATCGTAAATTTATTGGTAATTTCTCGGTTATTGTTAAACCATTAACTGATTTGACCAGAAAGGGTTCTGATGTGGTGAATTGGCCTCCTGAGGCAGTCTCTGCATTTCAGGAACTTAAGCAGAGATTCACTTCTGCTCCTGTTCTACGGCAGCCTGATGTTTCTCTGCCATTTCAGGTGGAGGTTGATGCCTCTGAAATTGGGGCAGGTGCCGTTTTGTCCCAAAAAGATCCAGAGACCTCTAAAAGTAACCCTTGTGCCTTTTTTTCTCGAAAATTTTCTCCTACTGAACGTAATTATGACGTGGGTAATCGGGAGTTATTGGCCATGAAGTGGGCTTTTGAAGAGTGGAGACATTGGCTGGAGGGAGCCAAACATCAGGTGGTGGTCCTTACGGACCATAAGAATCTGGTCTATCTGGAATCTGCCAAGCGACTCAATCCTAGACAGGCCAGGTGGGCCTTGTTTTTCACACGTTTTAATTTTGTGGTTTCCTTTCTTCCTGGCACTAAGAATGTTAAGGCGGATGCCCTCTCGAGGAGTTTCCTTGCGGACTCTCCTGAGTTATCCGATCCTTCTGTTATTTTGAAAGAGGGTGTAGTTCTTTCCGCCATCTCGCCCAATTTGAGACTTGCTCTGGAGGGGTGTCAGGAGGATAGGCCCGAGCGCTGTCCTGTTGGAAAATTGTTTGTCCCGGACCAATGGAAAAAGAGTGTGATGTCTGAGATTCATTGTTCCGCATTGGCTGGGCATCCCGGAATTTTTGGTACCAGAGACTTGGTTAGTCGGTCCTTTTGGTGGCCTACCTTGTGTAGCGCTTCCCACGGCTGTGGGGCGCCGGGACATGGCATAGCTTGCCTAGCTAGCCAATGCTCCCACGCCGCCAGTCCACGACGACGTGAGGCATGGGTCCCAGATGATGAGAATGTGGACCCACTGGACCACGGAGGGAGACCCGGGCCTGCCCGGACTAGGGAAGGGCAGCGACCGGGATCCGTGGCAGCTGAGCATGTGGGCAAGGTGGCGACCTGCAGGACTAGACAACACCGCACAACTTCAGGTAAGAAGAAACATAAAGTTTACTTAAAGAAACACAGTACATAAAACAGAACATAAGACCGGGCTCCCGATTCCGCACATCAGAGAAGGGTACACGACTCAGGATCACAGACGAGTGCTGGAGGACATCACGGGTAGATGCAGTCCAGGGTTATCTGGCACGGGCATACTTGGACGGCCTCTCTCTCAGGCCTTAGGCGTAGCACAGGCTCAGCAGGAGAACATCAGACACCGACCTCAGACAGACTTCAGACGATGGCGGGGTCATCACGGGTTGATGAAGTCCAGGATCATCTGGCACGGGCATACTAGTATGGCCTCTCTCTCAGGCCTCAGGCGTAGTACAGGCTCAGCAGGAGAACATCAGACACCGACCCAGGACAGACGTCATCACAGGGTAGACCAAGGAGGAACCGGCAGGACAGGCAGGTTGTCACGGCAAGTGACCAAGGCAGTCTCTGGGACAGGCAGGTTGTCACAGCAAGTGACCAGGCAGTCTCTGGGACAGGCAGGTTGTCACGGCTAGTGACCAGGGCAATCTCTGGGACAGGCAGGTTGTCACGGCAAGTGACCAGGGCAGGCAGGTTGTCACGGCAAGTGACCAGGCAGGCAGGTTGTCACGGCAAGTGACCAGGCAGGCAGGTTGTCACGGCAAGTGACCAGGCAGGCAGGTTGTCACGGCAAGTGACCAGGCAGGCAGGTTGTCACGGCAAGTGACCAGGCAGGTTGTCACGGCAAGTGACCAGGCAGTCTCTGGGACAGGCAGGTTGTCACGGAAAGTGACCAGGGCAGTCTCTGGGACAGGCAGGTTGTCACGGCTAGTGACCAGGGCAGTCTCTGGGACAGGCAGGTTGTCACGGCAAGTGACCAAGGCAGTCTCTGGGACAGGCAGGTTGTCACGGCAAGTGACCAGGCAGTCTCTGGGACAGGCAGGTTGTCACGGCTAGTGACCAGGGCAGTCTCTGGGACAGGCAGGTTGTCACGGCAAGTGACCAAGGCAGTCTCTGGGACAGGCAGGTATATATGACCTGATATTGTGGAGCCTCCAGGTAGGCTGCAGTCGGATGGCAGATGATCGCTCCCAGGTGAGCAGGCAAGAGCCGGGGATCTCTGCAGATGATGTCCGAACTTCCGGATGGAGCTGCAGTCGGATGGCAGATGATCGCTCCCAGGTGAGCAGGCAAGAGCCGGGGATCTCTGCAGATGATGTCCGAACTTCCGGATGGAGCTGCAGTCGGATGGCAGACAGGCAAGCCGACAGGTAACAGGCAGGTAACTGGAATCAGGAGCTGATGGCTGAAACAGAGTTAGACTGCACAGGAACAACAGGGACACGGATTGGATCTCAGGGAGTCAGGAACACAGACAGGAACATGGATTGGATCTCAGGGAGTCAGGAACACGGATTGGGTCTCAGGGAGTCAGGAACACGGACAGGAACATGGATTGGATCACAGGAACACGGACTGGAACACAGGCCTCGGACTCCGGACATCTGGCAATGATCGGCAGGATCCGGACATCAGGCAGGAAGGATAGGATCCGGACATCTGGAAGTGGTCGTCGGACATCGGACATCAGGCCATGGTCATCAGGCATAGGAACCGGACATCTGGCAGCGACCTGAAAAGGAACCCCAGCGGTCTGGTGCAAGCCCCGCCAGGCTCAACGGGAGCTGGCCGGGGATTGCACAGAGGCTGAGCACAGAGTAACAGAAACTCAGCACACACCGGACTCCTCCTTCCAAGAAGAACTCAGGTTATATAGCAAGGATTCACAGTCACTGGCACAGGGTTCAGGACACAGCAGGATTTCAGGAACATAACACAGAGGACACAGTTCAGAAAGTCAGGTACAGGATGCGATCTAAGATCAGGGGTTCAGGTAATTAGACACAGCAGGAACAGGCCTGGATATACAGCCTCCAGGAACGGCGATCTGGGTAATCAGCCCCCAGCATAGGCGGAAACACAAGACACAGTTCAGACATTCAGGTACCGGGTTTGATCCAGGATCAGGGAACAAGACACAACAGGAACAGGGAATCAGCTCTCCAGAGCTGATCAACTTCAGAGCAGGAGCTGAACACACAACCACATACGGCTAGGTTCAGGGATTCAGTGTGGATTCAATGCGAAGCTCTGGCAACGCCCACTAGGGCTGGGGAACTTTATATATGAGCTGCTTCACAGCGATAGGCTGGAGCAGTAATTCTAGTAAACACCCAATCCACATAAAAGCAGGACAGGTGTGGGCCGCGCCCCCTATGCAGAGCCAGACAGCACAACACAGAGGGAACCCAACAATGGCTGCTGCCAACCACGCAGTAAGTCATGCACCACTGCAGAGGACTTTGCAAGCTACGGACGGCTTTCACAGCAAGTCAGGAACCGCACATGCGGGCGGTCATGCAAAGCAGCGGAGCCACTCACGCAAGTACGGGTACGCAGCAGAGCCGGGAACTGAGCAGCATCCATATAGGTAACAGACAACAGTATCCCAGCTGGTTAGGGGGAAAGGAGCAAAAGGGTTAATGCAAAAAACATGCAAAGTAACGCTGGAAAACAAAGTACAGACAATACCAGCGTTACAGTATCCCCCTCCTCAGGCCCCCTCTTCTGAAGACCCAAGTAAAAAAAAATTCCCCAGAAAAATTCACTTGGGTTTGGCGGTAAGTCCCATAGTTCACAATATGGCAGCAGAGTTAATAGCTCGAAAAGTCCGAACCGCTGACCAAGCGGGGAATCGAGCCATCTAGTCCACTTACCCTGTGGGGACCAAGTAGTCTAGTTCACACATCAGGTGGAGCTTGGAGAAAGTCCTGCAGAGCGCACATGCTCAGCGGAGTCCATGGCCAGAGCTTACTGTAGCGCTTCCCACGGCTGTGGGGCGCCGGGACATGGCATAGCTTGCCTAGCTAGCCAATGCTCCCACGCCGCCAGTCCACGACGACGTGAGGCATGGGTCCCAGATGATGAGAATGTGGACCCACTGGACCACGGAGGGAGACCCGGGCCTGCCCGGACTAGGGAAGGGCAGCGACCGGGATCCGTGGCAGCTGAGCATGTGGGCAAGGTGGCGACCTGCAGGACTAGACAACACCGCACAACTTCAGGTAAGAAGAAACATAAAGTTTACTTAAAGAAACACAGTACATAAAACAGAACATAAGACCGGGCTCCCGATTCCGCACATCAGAGAAGGGTACACGACTCAGGATCACAGACGAGTGCTGGAGGACATCACGGGTAGATGCAGTCCAGGGTTATCTGGCACGGGCATACTTGGACGGCCTCTCTCTCAGGCCTTAGGCGTAGCACAGGCTCAGCAGGAGAACATCAGACACCGACCTCAGACAGACTTCAGACGATGGCGGGGTCATCACGGGTTGATGAAGTCCAGGATCATCTGGCACGGGCATACTAGTATGGCCTCTCTCTCAGGCCTCAGGCGTAGTACAGGCTCAGCAGGAGAACATCAGACACCGACCCAGGACAGACGTCATCACAGGGTAGACCAAGGAGGAACCGGCAGGACAGGCAGGTTGTCACGGCAAGTGACCAAGGCAGTCTCTGGGACAGGCAGGTTGTCACAGCAAGTGACCAGGCAGTCTCTGGGACAGGCAGGTTGTCACGGCTAGTGACCAGGGCAATCTCTGGGACAGGCAGGTTGTCACGGCAAGTGACCAGGGCAGGCAGGTTGTCACGGCAAGTGACCAGGCAGGCAGGTTGTCACGGCAAGTGACCAGGCAGGCAGGTTGTCACGGCAAGTGACCAGGCAGGCAGGTTGTCACGGCAAGTGACCAGGCAGGCAGGTTGTCACGGCAAGTGACCAGGCAGGTTGTCACGGCAAGTGACCAGGCAGTCTCTGGGACAGGCAGGTTGTCACGGAAAGTGACCAGGGCAGTCTCTGGGACAGGCAGGTTGTCACGGCTAGTGACCAGGGCAGTCTCTGGGACAGGCAGGTTGTCACGGCTAGTGACCAGGGCAATCTCTGGGACAGGCAGGTTGTCACGGCAAGTGACCAGGGCAGGCAGGTTGTCACGGCAAGTGACCAGGCAGGCAGGTTGTCACGGCAAGTGACCAGGCAGGCAGGTTGTCACGGCAAGTGACCAGGCAGGCAGGTTGTCACGGCAAGTGACCAGGCAGGCAGGTTGTCACGGCAAGTGACCAGGCAGGTTGTCACGGCAAGTGACCAGGCAGTCTCTGGGACAGGCAGGTTGTCACGGAAAGTGACCAGGGCAGTCTCTGGGACAGGCAGGTTGTCACGGCTAGTGACCAGGGCAGTCTCTGGGACAGGCAGGTTGTCACGGCAAGTGACCAAGGCAGTCTCTGGGACAGGCAGGTTGTCACGGCAAGTGACCAGGCAGTCTCTGGGACAGGCAGGTTGTCACGGCTAGTGACCAGGGCAGTCTCTGGGACAGGCAGGTTGTCACGGCAAGTGACCAAGGCAGTCTCTGGGACAGGCAGGTATATATGACCTGATATGGTGGAGCCTCCAGGTAGGCTGCAGTCGGATGGCAGATGATCGCTCCCAGGTGAGCAGGCAAGAGCCGGGGATCTCTGCAGATGATGTCCGAACTTCCGGATGGAGCTGCAGTCGGATGGCAGATGATCGCTCCCAGGTGAGCAGGCAAGAGCCGGGGATCTCTGCAGATGATGTCCGAACTTCCGGATGGAGCTGCAGTCGGATGGCAGACAGGCAAGCCGACAGGTAACAGGCAGGTAACTGGAATCAGGAGCTGATGGCTGAAACAGAGTTAGACTGCACAGGAACAACAGGGACACGGATTGGATCTCAGGGAGTCAGGAACACAGACAGGAACATGGATTGGATCTCAGGGAGTCAGGAACACGGATTGGGTCTCAGGGAGTCAGGAACATGGACAGGAACATGGATTGGATCACAGGAACACGGACTGGAACACAGGCCTCGGACTCCGGACATCTAGCAATGATCGGCAGGATCCGGACATCAGGCAGGAAGGATAGGATCCGGACATCTGGAAGTGGTCGTCGGACATCGGACATCAGGCCATGGTCATCAGGCATAGGAACCGGACATCTGGCAGCGACCTGAAAAGGAACCCCAGCGGTCTGGTGCAAGCCCCGCCAGGCTCAACGGGAGCTGGCCGGGGATTGCACAGAGGCTGAGCACAGAGTAACAGAAACTCAGCACACACCGGACTCCTCCTTCCAAGAAGAACTCAGGTTATATAGCAAGGATTCACAGTCACTGGCACAGGGTTCAGGACACAGCAGGATTTCAGGAACATAACACAGAGGACACAGTTCAGAAAGTCAGGTACAGGATGCGATCTAAGATCAGGGGTTCAGGTAATTAGACACAGCAGGAACAGGCCTGGATATACAGCCTCCAGGAACGGCGATCTGGGTAATCAGCCCCCAGCATAGGCGGAAACACAAGACACAATTCAGACATTCAGGTACCGGGTTTGATCCAGGATCAGGGAACAAGACACAACAGGAACAGGGAATCAGCTCTCCAGAGCTGATCAACTTCAGAGCAGGAGCTGAACACACAACCACATACGGCTAGGTTCAGGGATTCAGTGTGGATTCAATGCGAAGCTCTGGCAACGCCCACTAGGGCTGGGGAACTTTATATATGAGCTGCTTCACAGCGATAGGCTGGAGCAGTAATTCTAGTAAACACCCAATCCACATAAAAGCAGGACAGGTGTGGGCCGCGCCCCCTATGCAGAGCCAGACAGCACAACACAGAGGGAACCCAACAATGGCTGCTGCCAACCACGCAGTAAGTCATGCACCACTGCAGAGGACTTTGCAAGCTACGGACGGCTTTCACAGCAAGTCAGGAACCGCACATGCGGGCGGTCATGCAAAGCAGCGGAGCCACTCACGCAAGTACGGGTACGCAGCAGAGCCGGGAACTGAGCAGCATCCATATAGGTAACAGACAACAGTATCCCAGCTGGTTAGGGGGAAAGGAGCAAAAGGGTTAATGCAAAAAACATGCAAAGTAACGCTGGAAAACAAAGTACAGACAATACCAGCGTTACACCTTGTCTCGTGATGTCAGGGAATTTGTGCAGTCCTGCGGGACTTGCTCTCGCTCCAAGCCTTGCTCTCGCTCTAGTGGTTTGTTGATGCCATTGCCTGTGCCCAAGAGACCATGGACCCATATCTCTATGGATTTCATTTCCGATCTTCCTGTTTCTCAGAGAATGACCACCATCTGGGTAATTTGTGATAGGTTTTCCAAAATGATACATCTTGTGCCATTACCTAAGTTGCCTTCCTCCTCTGAATTGGTGCCGTTGGTCCTTCAGCACGTGGTTCGTTTACACGGCATTCCTGAGAACATTGTGTCTGACAGAGGAGTCCAGTTTGTTTCCAGATTTTGGAGGACTTTTTGTTCTAAACTGGGTGTTCAATTGTCTTTCTCCTCGGCGTTTCATCCTCAGACCAATGGTCAAACTGAGAGAACAAACCAGACATTGGAGACTTATCTAAGATGCTTTGTGTCTGCTGATCAGGATGACTGGGTCTCTTTTTTGCCTTTGGCTGAGTTTGCTCTTAATAATAGGGCTAGCTCTGCCACTTTGATGTCTCCGTTTTTCTGTAATTCTGGGTTTCACCCTCGATTTTCTTCAGGACAGACGGAGGCTTCTGTCTGTCCAGGTGTTGACTCTGTTGTGGAGCGTATGCAACAGATTTGGGACCAGGTAGTGGAGAGGTTGTCCCTCTCTCAGGAGAAGGCCCAGCGGTTTGCTAACCGGCATAGGACTGATGGTCCTCGGTTTAAAGTGGGGGACTTGGTCTGGTTGTCCTCAAAGAATATTCCTATGAGAGTAGCATCTCCTAAATTTAAGCCTAGGTTCATTGGACCTTATAAGATCATGGAGATTATTAATCCTGTTTCTTTTCGTTTGCTTCTTCCAGGGACATTTAAGATCCATAACGTGTTCCACAAGTCCTTGTTGAAGAGGTTTGTTGAGCCAGTGGTTCCTGCTGCTGTGCCTCCTGACCCTGTTTTGGTTGAGGGCAATCTGGAGTATGTGGTTGAGAAAATATTGGATTCTCGTTTTTCTAGACGGAAACTCCAGTATTTGGTTAAATGGAGAGGTTATGGTCAGGAGGACAATTCTTGGGTGTTTGCTTCGGACATCCATGCTAGGAGACTTATCCGTGCGTATCATAGAACTCATCCTGACCGACCTGGTTGCTCAAATGAGGGTTCGGTGACCCCTCCTCAAGGGGGGGGTACTGTTGTGAATGGGTTTGAGATGAGTTCTGAGCAGAGGCTCCCTCTGGTGGTTACAAGCGGTGCTAGTGAAGATTGTGAGGACTGGGAATCAGGTGTTACTGACTGGTCTTATATAAGGGAGTCATTTTCCCATCAGGGTTGCCGGTGATCAATTGTTCTGGTCTGAATCCTTCATTCCAGTTTCCCTTGTGGCCTTCTGTGTCTTGTCTTCATCTCCTGCTTACAGATAAGACTTTTGCTTCTTTTGTGTTTTTTGCTATATTTTTGCATTTTGTCCTGCACTTCTTTGGGGGCCTTCAGGGTCCCCTCCGGGGGCTTTTGCCCTCTCAGTTTAGTCCAGCCACTGTGTTTTGTACTTTTGCTTTTTCCAGTTTTTTCAGTGGCTGCTGTTTTGTTTTTGTTACACCAGAGAACTAATTTAGGTGGTAGAGGTCGTGTGATCTCAGGTGATTTTGAAATTAGTAGAGTTGGTGTTTTTTCAGGGTTTTCTGAGATTGCAGTAAGTACCCTTCCTGTCCTTTTCTATTTAGATAGTTTGGGCCCCAGCGTTTGCTCATACTATTTTCTTTCTGTGTCTGTATTTCCTCTTGTCTAACCGCCATTACATGTTTGGGGGCTTTCTATTATCTTTGGGGTTCTGCTCCGGGGCAGATAGCTTTCCTATTTCTATCTTTAGGTGTAGTTAGTTTCTCAGGCTGTGACGAGGCGTCTAGGACCAACGTAGGAACGCTCCACGGCTGCCTCTAGTTGTGGTGGTTAGTCAGGGTACTGCAATCTCATAGATTCCAACTGCTCTGTGTATTGCCTTTTTGCCTGCTCTCCTCAGCTACCGAAACATAACAGTTTAGTTCATGTGACGTCCTCCTTTGGTAAAAGTAGCACAAGTTCAGTGACTGCGCAAAAGAAGATTTGAGTTGAGCACCTGTTATGTTTCGGTAGCTGAGGAGAAATTGCAAAAATAGCCAAAGTAGCAATACACCAGAGAGGCTGGAAACTATTGGGTTGCAGGAACCTAAACTAACCGCAACACTAGAAGTAGCCGTGGAGCGTACCTATGGTGATCCTAGACGCCTCGTCACAGCCGGAGAGATAGCTACACTTAAAGGCAGAAAGATGAAAGCTATATGCCCCGTAGCAGAACCCCCAAAGAAATAGGAAGCCCCCAAACATGTAATGGCGGTTAGACAAGAAGAAAGTACGAACACAGACAGAAAATAGAATGAGCAAACGCTGGGGCCCAATCTGTCTAGATAGAAAAGTATAGGAAAGAATTCTGACTGCAACCCAAAAAACCCTGACAAAAATACCAACACTTCTGATTAACAAAAAAACCTGAGATCACACGATCTCTACCACCTAAATAAGATCTCTGGTGTAACACACAGCAATTCAGCAAATAAAAAGTGACAAGGAACAGAGCAAAAGTGCAAACACAAACTGAGCACAATTGCAGTGCCAGGCCCCAAAAAGGGACCAGGCTGAAGTCCACTGCAAGGCAGCGAACCAGCAAGGCAAATCCAACCAGAGGAAAAAAAACAGCTAACCACTTATCTGAATCAGAGCAGGAATGCAAGCTGAGCTCCAAGCAAGACCTGGAAGAACAATTGATTACCGGCAAGGCTGATGGGAGTTCAAGTCACTTATATCAAGCCAGTCGTCTCCACCTGACACCATTCCTTAATTGGTTCAATACCCTCAGCAACCACCGGATGTGCCTCAGCTCCGAAGTCGTCTCTAAGACATTCACAACAAGCCCCCTATTGTCACCTTGACTTAAGTTTCAAGTCTTTCCGTCAGTAGCGTAGCTTCTGGGGGGGCAGAGGGGGCTGTCGCCCCGGGCCCGACGCTCTGAGGGGGGCCACCCGAAGCTACGCTATTGTAATTATATCGGCGTGCACAGAGCACCCATACAGTTACATTCTGCGGCACAGCAGGGAAAATCTATCTCCCTGCACTGCCGCCCGGCTGCTATGGGACTGCTGAGTAGGTGCTTGGGGTCCGATGCCAGCAGTTGGCCCCCCGCCGTCATCGCAAGTCCAGCTGTATCGGCATCCAGTCGATACAGCTGACAGCATTGATGAGAGAAGGAGCAATACGCTCCTCCCATCATCCCCCTCTCAGCGTCTGACGTAGACACTGACAGCGGGTGCGATGACATCACTACCCCTACCCGGCGCCCGCTGTCAGGAGATGAGCGGAAGCTCAGCAGCGCAGGAACCAGGAGGAAGGGAGGTGAGTATTGAATTTATTTATTTTTTTATGGAGGTGCATCATATTATAGAGGTCTGAGGGGGCTGCATTATATTAGAGACTGCCTGGGGGGCTGCATTATATTAGAGACTGCCTGGGGGGCTGCATTATATTAGCGTCTGCCTGGGAGGGGCTGCATTATATTAGCGTCTGCCTGGGGGGCTGCATTATATTAGCGTCTGCCTGGGGGGCGGCATTATATTAGCGTCTGCCTATGGGGGGATGCCTTATATTAGCATCTGCATATGGAGGGCTGCCTTATATTAGAGTCTGCCTATGGGGGTTACCTTTTATTAGAGTCTGCCTGAGGGGCTGCGTTATATTAGCGTCTGCCTAGGGGGGTGCATTATATTCGAGTCTACCTGTGGGGGGCTGCCTTGCATTAGAGTCTGCCTGTGGGGGGCTGCCTTACATTACAGTCTGCTTGTGGGGGCTGCCTTATATTACAGTCTGCCTATGGGGAGTGTATTATGCTATATTGAGGATTATCTAGGGGGCCATCATACAGTGTGGGGATTATAGTGGCGGGGCCATCATACAGTATTGGAGCCATCAAATAGTTTGGGGGATGTTAAGGGGTCAGTATGTATGCTGTTAGGGGGCATTATACTGTGTATAAGAGAGCATCATACTGTGTATAGGGGAGCTGTACACAGGAAGACATGGGACATTATTAAATGTAAAGTGGGCACTTATAGGGGAACTTATAGAAAGGAGGCCACACCTTGTTTGCACTGAATAGAAAAAAAAGAAAAGCCAAAAAAAACTGAACTGACGTAGACTAAAATGACATGCAAGATGTAGAAGCATGTTCACATGTAATTTTTTTTTTGTTTGCTTTTTCTTTAGTATTTTTGTATTAAGTACAAATAGGCTGCGGCCTCCTTTTTACTGAGCTGTGCAGTTCATATACAGTCCTCTTGAAGCTGGGTGTCCGTTTGGGAACCAGAGACTCTCTGCCACTATTCACACTAGGCAGGTTTTAATGTTAGATATTGTAGTTACTGTTCCAAATGGGTACACCTTGCCGTGCTGGGAAAGCTTTATACTTTGTTGATCAAAACAGTGTTTACTAAGTACCCTATGTTGATTATTTAACCCCTTAACGACCAAGTCATTTTGTAGGTTAATGACCGGGCCAATTTTTTACATTTCTGACCACTGTCTCTTTATGAGGTTATAACTCTGGAACGCTTCAACGGATCTTCGCGATTCTGAGATTGTTTTCTTGTGACATATTGTACTTCATGTTAGTGGTAATTTCTTTGATATAACTTGCGTTTATTTATGAAAAAAATGGAAATATGGTGAAAATTTTGAAAATTTTGCAATTTTCAAACTTTTAATTTTTATGCCCTTAAATCAGAGAAATATGTCACACAAAATAGTTAATAAATAACATTTCCCACATGTCTACTTTACATCAGCACAATTTTGTAACCAAAAATTTTTTTTGTTAGGAAATTATAAGGGTTAAAAGTTGACCAGCGATTTCTCATTTTTCCAACAAAATTTACAAAACCATTTTTTTTAGAGACCACCTCACATCTGAAGTCACTTTGAGGGGTCTATACGGTAGAAAATGCCCAAAAGTGACACCATTCTAAAAACTGCACCCCTCAAGGTGTTCAAAGCCACATTCAAGAAGTTTATTAACCCTTTAGATACTTCACAAGAATTGAAGCAATGTGAAGGAAAAAATGAACATTTAACTTTTTTTCCCAAATTTCTCTTTCGACACAATTTTTTAAATTTTGTCAAGGGTATCAGCAGAAAATGAACCACAATATTTGTTGTACAATTTCTCCTGAGTACACCAATACCCATGTGTGGGGGAAAACCAATCTTTAGGCGCACGGCAGTGCTCAGAAGAGAAGGAGCATCATTTGAGATTTTGAATGTCAAATTGGCTGGAATCGAGAGCGGACACCATGTCGCGTTTGGAGTGCCCTTGATGTACCTAAACAGTGAAAACCCCCATAAGTGACCCCATTTTGGAAACTAGACCCCCAAGGAACTTATCTAAAAGTGTGGTGAGCACTTTGAACCCCAAGGGCTTCACAGAAGGTTATAACGTAGAACCGTAAAATTAAAAACTCAAAATTTTTTCCACAAAAATGATCTTTTCACCCCAATTTTTTTTTCAATGGATAAAAGGATCCCAAAAATTATTGTGCAATTAGTCCTGAGTACGCTAATACCCCATATGTGGGGGTAAACCACTATTTGGGCGCATGGCAGAGCTCGGAAGGGAAGCAGCGCCCTTTGACTTTTTTGGCTGGAATTGAGATTGGACGCCATGTCGCATTTGGAGAGTCTCAGATGTGCCTAAACAGTAGAAAACCCCACAAGTGACCCCATTTTGGAAACTAGACCCCCAAGGAACTTATCTAAATGTGTGGTGAGAGCTTTGAACCCCAAGGGCTTCACAGAATGTTATAACGTAGAGGAGTAAAATTAAAAAATCATTTTTTTTCCACAAAAATGATCTTTTCATCCCAATTTTTATTTTCCAAAGGATAAAAGGACCCCAAAAGTTATTGTGCAATTTGTCCTGAGTACGCTGATACCCCATATGTGGGGGGGGGAACCACTATTTTGACGCATGGCAGAGCTCGGAAGGGAAGGAGCACCGTTTTCGAATGCAGACTTTGATGGAATTGTCTGCGGGTGTCATGTCGCGCTTGGAGAGCCCCTGATGTGCCTAAACAGTAGAAACCCCCCACAAGTGACCTCATTTTGGAAACTAGACCCCCCAAGGAACTTATCTAGATGTGTGGTGAGCACTTTGAACCCCAAGGGCTTCACAGAAGTTTATAACGTAGAGCCGTGAAAATAGAAAAAATCATATTTTTTTCCACAAAAATGATTCTTTTTGCCCCCAAATTTTTATTTTTCTAAGGGTAACAGGAGAAATAGGACCCCAAAAGTTGATGTGCATTTTGTCCTGAGTACGCTGATACCCATATGTGGGGGGGAACCACTGTGATCGCCTTACTGCGATTTGGGAGGCAGAATGAACAAATCCACAAAAGGTGAAGAATTGGTTTTCTTTTTTACGCCGTTCCTCGTGCGGTATTAGTGATTAGGCGACTTTATTCCTCGGATCGGTGCGATTACAGCGATACCAGATTTACATCCTTTTTTCATGTTTAGCTTCTGTCACTAAAAGACGCTTTTTTTTGGAAGAATTATTTGTAAGAAATTTTTGCATTGCTGTATTTTGAGAGCTATAATTTTTCCATATTTCGGCCGACAGAGTTATCTGTGGGCTTATTTTTTGCGGGACGAGCTGACATTTTTATTGGTACCATTTTCGGGCACATAACGTTTTTTGATCGCTTCCTATCCGATTTTTGTGGAAGCAGAATGAACAAAAACCAGCAATTCAGGAATTGATTTTTTTTTTCCTCCGTTCCGCGTGTGGTAAAATTGATAAAGCAGCTTTATTCTTCGGGTCACTACGATTACAGCGATACCTCATTTATATATTTTTTTTATGTTTTGGTGTTTTTTACACAATAAAAAATTTTATAGAAAAAAATCATTATTTTTGTATCAGTTTATTCCGCGAGCTATAACTTTTTTATTTTTTCACTGATGATGCTGTATAGCGGCTTGTTTTTTGCAGGATAAGATGTCGTTTTCAGCGGTACCATGATTATTTATATCCGTCTTTTTGATTGCGTGTTATTGCACTTTTTCCAGCGTATGATGATACCGCTTGGAAAAAGTATAATTTACTACTTTTTTTTTTTTTTTACAGCTTTCACTGAAGGGGTTAACTAGGGTTACACTTTTATAGATTTTTACGGACGAGGCGATACCAAACGTGTATTTTTTTTGTTTTTTGTTTTTTTATTACATAAAATGTGTATTTTTTAGGGGAATTTTTTTTATTATTTTTTAATATTTTTTTACAATTTTTTTAAAAAAATGCTTTTTTTACCTCGTCCCTTTATGGGATTTTCACTTTTTTACTTTTGATTGCAGTTACAATGCATTGCAATGCTCCAGCATTGCAATGCATAGTACCTATGGTGAAAGCTGCTGTGACCATGGTCACAGTGGCTTTCCGTAGCTAGATGACCGGAGGTTGTCATGACAACCCTCGGGTCATCAAGGCAGAGATCGGGCCCTGCAAATACTTTGCGGGGCGCCGATTTGAGGCAGAGGGAGCCCCCGACCCTCTGCCTCTCCCCCTGAGCGCTGCGATCAGGGGGTTAACAGCCAGGGGCGGCTGGGGCGCCGCTCCTGGCTGTCAGTGCAGGAAGCTCGGCCACTGCAGCGCTGAGCTCCTGCACTGATCAGGCAGCAGAGGCTGAAATTTCAGCCTCTTCTGCCTGATCGCTGCTGTGTTTGATTAGTCACATTGACTGACCAATCACAGCGCTGTAGGTGCGGGGACTGACTGCAAAGGTCCCCGCACCGCTTGCTGTGCCTGTCAGCTGTCTGTGACAGCTGTCGGCACTGAAACTACCACTGCGTGTTTACACGCAGTGGTAGTTCAAAGGCTGGACGTGCACAGTCCGTCAAGGTGCCAAAACTGACACCTTGCCATGACGGACTGTGCACGTCCATGGACATTAAGGGGTTAATACACTTACTTTTTTGCTTTATTTATTTTTATATTCACACATTGTTTTTTCCTTTTGGTTTTGTTGCAGTTGGAACGCCCGCCAGGGCAGTGAGGATACTTGTTCCGGGCCGCTTCTTAAAGGGGAAGTGTCACAGCGGCAGTGACCTGGTCCGTGGCCCTAGGCATCCAGTAAAAGGGAATATTTACAAGGGATAATAGAGTTTATAGTAAAGTGTTCATGACGCCACCTGTGGTACTCGGCAATAAAAGATGTTAGCCGACGCTGCAGATGCAGTCCTCTGTGACAGTTGGTGATGCAGCAGAGTTGGTAAAGCTCCCCACAGGTGGAGCTAAGTCCCAGGACAGATGTAATATAAGGTGGATGGTAATGATGTAGTATTTGGCAAGGGATGTAGCAGTGTTGAGTTTGTGCTGTAGGAAGAACTTAAGAAGACACAGTCAGGTGCAGTTTTCAAAGCTTTACTCACAGTTCTGCAGGCAAAGCGTCCAGGGCTCAGGTTACAGATGGTGCTGGAGTGGGTCAGCCTGAAAGCATTTTGGGAATCTCCTTATTCAGGTGGGTTGTGAGGCCTCCTTTCTAGAGATATTCTCTGAGGTACTTGCTGCTGTAACTCTATTCAAGTTCCTCTCTTTGTCTGCTACTTCGGTAGAACTCCACTCGCATGTCAGGCAGCTGTAGCCTACTTCAGGGATCGCTCCTGTATAGTGTCTCTGGTTCACATGCTGCTGTGTCATCGAGTGTCAGTTGAAGACAGAGGACCTGCTGTCTTCTGCCCTCCGAATTCTGCTGCTGGGGCTTTAGCACCCACTCAGCCTCGGACTCCGAGGTCCGGTCTCTGGCGCTCAGGACTAGGGGTGAGCTCAGATATAGCTCCTGTCCCCCAGCTCCTAGCCACACGTCTCTTGGTCTGCCTCCTACCGTTACTGCATCTTGCACCTGCTCACACTTGGCGTCGGCAGGATGCAGTCTAACAGCACTGAGGTGGCAGACCAAGAGGCTGGGGAGGACCCTAGGTCCAGCATTTCCCTGGAGGCCATGTTAACCTACCGAAGTTTAATGGGAATAATACTATGCTATGGAGCTGGACAGAGCGTATTAGGAGTAATGATGAGGATGCACCCCATGGTTCCTGGCCTACAGGCAGAGGTTGCATGATGGCTTGGACGGAGAAGCGAGAGACTCAGTTATGCTACGACCCTCCTGACTGGAGGAGACACATGGGCACCCCACAGATGTAGAAGAATTGCGGAGGAGATTCAAGTTTTGCGGGAAGACCTGACGGAAACTAAAAAGAAGGTGACCTCATTAAGCCCACCCAGGGGCTAGAACTGTTCCAGAATCACGACGGGGTGGGAGAACATTTAGTCGGTAGGAACTTCATGCATGTTATATCTGCGGAGAGTTAGGACATGTGGCCCGGGGATGTCCACACTGAGGAAGGCCTCTTCAGTGTCGCCCTTTAATCTAGGAGGCTCCGAGGCTGGGGGATGCCGTCTGGAGCCAGAACAGCCAAAAGGGAGAATCAGAAGTCCCACTGATTTAGTTTCTGTGTGTCCTCTAGTCTGGGCCGAAATGGATGGTCGGGCCATCCGCTGCCTTGTAGATACCAGCTCGCAAGTGACTACGATGCCCGAGACATACTTCAGAAAACATTTCCCTGAAGCAATGGGGTGATTAAGTTGATGTCCGCCAATCAGTTACCCATCCCGGTCGCAGGGGTGGCATGGATGCAAATCAAGGTCTGTGGCAAATATCTGGGCTGCAAAGGTGTGGTGTTAACTGTGGGAGACACAGAACGAGGACATGCTGTCACCCTGGAGATGAATGTGCTCAGGGAGTTCGGAAGTCTTCTCATCAATGGCACCCCAGACGTGTTTTTGAAACAATGGAGTCCGCGAACGCCTCAAAGAAAAGTGTTTCAACAGTTGATCTGGATTGCTCAGTGCAAGAGACCTCTGTGATGGGAAGGTGCTGGGAAAAGTAATTATTCCGTTGCAAACAAGCTTCTAATACCACTGGGGTAACCGTGCTTCCTTACCTATCTGGGCTTGCACTCTGGAGGGGTAGAAATGAACTGGTTGTCATGGAACACTTAC